>OZ018393.1:34072249-34276470 GCA_963969525.1 Ontholestes murinus | reverse complement strand
GTGTGTACCCATTAATAGGTAACAGGTAACCGGTAAAACTGAACCGATGTCCACACATACATTATTCTTCATTTATTCTGTTCTAATTATTGCTCTGAATGAAATGTTTGTGTAGTGTTACTTACTTGACTGCAATTCATTTCCAACCATTATAATCAACCTGAAAGTGAAATACTAACTACAATTTCTAATGTTCAAATTTGCATAAATTACCTTCATCATCAAGTAGATTTCATCCGGTGCACTTAAAATACTTTATTGTACAGTTTAGCGGCAGGTAAAGTACTTTACCTTTACTTTGGTGTATGTAAGTATGCATGTATGTATGTAACGGGTGTCCAACAATTATTGCAGTCCCGGGTGGTGTTGGAATAAAAAATGTAGGTCAATTCTTTCATGTGCCAAATAAATGAACTGACATGTTAATTGTCAAACATAACCTAAATGATCATTAGGACCGATATAATAAGATAATTATTTTACTGGTGTGTGCTACAAAGGTTAGTATATTTAAACTCTCTCTTTATAGTTATTCGTCCAATACATGTTTTCATTTTCACTACCAATCTTCACAAAATTGTTTTTATTAACTAAATGTACATTTCTGAATTGTTTGTATATAATTAAATTATATAAATACACTAATATGAGTATTAATAAATAAATAAAACCATATACAACATCTTTATTAACAAACAAATATACAAATAAACTAAATATAATACGTGTATGATACAATCAATGTTAGTGAGTTACTTTGTTTGTTTGTTAAATTTGTCTTCACTTTCCGTAATCTCTTGAAAGGTGGCATTATTTGTTTCCTTATATTCTATAATGGAATAACTATTTACAAGTGTTTCATCCTCTCCATTTCTGTAAAATATATTAGAAGTGTTACATTACAACTTATAAATTAGCAATTCAAATTTCAATTGTAGTGGGTGATTCCATATATTCGTTCAGTTTTTAAAGGCGAAATTAAACAAGTTTTTTTTCGTACAAAGGATGAACTTTATAATAAATGAAAGATGGTCTATTTATGTTGATAACCTCTTAGCATCTTTGGAATAATTTCATTATTCGATTCTCATAGAAGGTCTAGAATTAATGAACGGAAGTGGTAGTCGGATGGTGATCCTGCGAATGGGTGGGTAAGGCAAAACGTCACAAGTTGCACTCATTTTTGCTGAGTGAGTTCTGATATTACTTGAAACAGTCTCAGTGGACTCAGATGAAAAGAGCGGACTGTCCTCTCTTTAAGACATATTTGAATTGCCCAATTAAGAAAACAGAACCGCAGACATTCGGAACACATTTGCATTATTTACTAAAACTGAACGAATATATAGAACGACCCAATATTAATAATACACAATAAATGAAAACCATTCTACCATTTTCATTAAAAATAAATATCTATTGTACTTACTTTAAACATGATTAATCCTTATCCCTTATCACACCAAATAAGTTGGTAAACAAACTTTGCACGTGTTCTCTAACTGACAATCACGAAACATATTGACAATTCCGTCAGCTGTTCCGTGATGCCAACCTAAAACCAGTGATATTAAAATCTTACTAAAAATTACTCAATTAACGATTATTTCCCATAATCGCCGGAACTACCCGTAACATATTAAGATATGTTGTATTATTATTTTTGACCTGACCAGTTTGACTATACATTGTCACATTAAAAAAAAAAAAAATTAGGAAATAAACATTTATTTCAATAATCGTAATTCCCGCCTGGCCCATTTAAATAGCATTTAGTTGGCGAATTACCCCAAGGATGGCGCTGACAGCAGTCACAGACCATAACACGCACGGTTATTGTACAGTTTAGCGGCAGGTAAAGTACTTAACCTTTACTTTGGTGTATGTAAGTATGCATGTATGTATGCATGTGTGTGTGTGTGTGTGTGTGTGTGTGTGTGTGTGTGTGTGTGTGTGTGTGTGTGTGTGTGTCGGCGTGCGTAATTGAATCTTCAGGTTAAATATAAAGGGGTTAGGTGAATTATTTGAGTTGGCAACATTGATTGTCATCTTGACAGATGCTTGATTTTTAGTTGAAGATAGAAAATAACAATCTAATTTAAACTCTCCCTTTATAGTTATTCGTCCAATACATGTTTTCATTTGCACTACCAATCAACTGGAGATAAATAGAAACATCATATAATTACTGTGGGCAAGGAACGCAACAATAACAATCTAAAGCACCATTTAAGCGAGGCGAAGGAAATGTTTATGTAAAAACATCATAAAAAAAGGTCAGTAATATATTATATTCTTATTTAAGATAATTAGGACCGATATAATAAGATAATTATTTTACTGGTGTGTGCTAAAAAGGTTAGTAAATTTATACTCTCTCTTTATAGTTATTCGTCCAATACATGTTTTCATTTTCACTACCAATCAACTGGAGATAAACAGAAACATCATATAACTACTGTGGGCAAGCAACGCAACAATAACAATCTAAAGCACCATTTAAGCGAGGCGAAGGAAATGTTTATGTAAAAACATCATAAATAAAGGTCAGTTAGTTAGGTTAGTTTTCAGGTTAAATATAAAGGGGTTAGGTGAATTATTTGAGTTGGCTACATTGATTGTCGTCTTGACAGATGCTTGATTTTTAGTTGAAGATAGAAAATAACAATCTAATTTAAACTCTCCCTTTATAGTTATTCGTCCAATACATGTTTTCATTTGCACTACCAATCAACTGGAGATAAATAGAAACATCATATAATTACTGTGGGCAAGGAACGCAACAATAACAATCTAAAGCACCATTTAAGCGAGGCGAAGGAAATGTTTATGTAAAAACATCATAAATAAAGGTCAGTAATATATTATATTCTTATTTAAGATAATTAGGACCGATATAATAAGATAATTATTTTACTGGTGTGTGCTAAAAAGGTTAGTAAATTTATACTCTCTCTTTATAGTTATTCTTCCAATACATGTTTTCATTTGCACTACCAATCAACTGGAGATAAATAGAAACATCATATTATTACTGTGGGCAAGGAATGCAACAATAACAATCTAAAGCACCATTTAAGCGAGGCGAAGGAAATGTTTATGTAAAAACACATAAATAAAGGTCAGTAATATATTATATTCTCATTTAAGATAATTAGGACCGATATAATAAGATAATTATTTTACTGGTGTGTGCTAAAAAGGTTAGTAAATTTATACTCTCTCTTTATAGTTATTCGTCCAATACATGTTTTCATTTTCACTACCAATCAACTGGAGATAAACAGAAACATCATATAATTACTGTGGGCAAGCAACGCAACAATAACAATCTAAAGCACCATTTAAGCGAGGCGAAGGAAATGTTTATGTAAAAACATCATAAATAAAGGTCAGTTAGTTAGGTTAGTCTTCGGGTTAAATATAAAGGGGTTAGGTGAATTATTTGAGTTGGCAACATTGATTGTCATCTTGACAGATGCTTGATTTTTAGTTGAAGATAGAAAATAACAATCTAATTTAAACTCTCCCTTTATAGTTATTCGTCCAATACATGTTTTCATTTGCACTACCAATCAACTGGAGATAAATAGAAACATCATATAATTACTGTGGGCAAGCAACGCAACAATAACAATCTAAAGCATCATTTAAGCGAGGCAAAGGAAATGTTTATGTAAAAACATCATAAATAAAGGTCAGTAATATATTATATTCTCATTTAAGATCATTAAGACCGATATAATAAGATAATTATTTTACTGGTGTGTGCTACAAAGGTTAGTAAATTTATATATCGATGTTCTCTTTATCCAGAGACGCAGACAGGACAAGAAATGATTTTCGATTTTGGACTTTTACAAAGCCAAGCCCATGCATGGTTTTTCAGTTGGATGGAAGCTGTATCAATACTCATGGAGCACTGTAAGGTAGTTCTCTATTACATTTAAAATTAATTAAAAGACATGATGTTGGTTGATTTTCTAAGGTAACCTAAAAAATTCCTAGTTGAAAACAGAATGTCTATGTACATACTAAGCACCTTCACATCACGATCAGGTGTTTATTGTGTTCGTGCATGCGTGTGTTGTTACACAATTTTTAATACATTATGTTCTTAAGTTAAGATTATTAGGATCGATATAATAAGATAATTATTTTACTGGTGTGTGCTACAAAGGTTAGTAAATTTATATATCAATGTTCTCATTAGCCAGAGATGAAGGCAGGACAAGTAATGATTTCCGATTTTGGACTGCTACGAAGCGAAGCCCTCGCACGGTTTTTCTAAGCTGAAGCTGTATCGATACTCGTGTAGCACTGTGAGGTAATTTTCTATTATTCTGGACCGATCAAGTACGGTCACCATCACTAATAACCATGTATTTGTTGTGTTTGTGCATGCACATTGGTATTTTTAGGGTAATTGAATCTTCAGGTTAGAAATAGAGGTTAAGTGAATTATTTGAGTTGGCAACAATTAACAATGTTTATGTAAGTAAGTAGGAAACATCCTCAACAAAGATCAGTATTATATATTATCCATTTAGTTAAAATTGTTAGGATCAATATAATAAGATGATTATTTTAGTGGTGTGTGCTACAAAGGTTTGTAAATGTATATATATATATATCGATGTTCTCTTTATCCAGAGACGGTCATAGGACAACAAATGATTTTCGATTTTGGGCGAAGCCCTCGTATGGTTTTTCTATTGTAATCTGTATCGATACTAGTAATTTTCTAATATGCATATGTATTTGTTGTGTTCGTGCATGTTTATATGGTGATGACTGATCTTATAATGTCATGTTTGATTGGTTTCCTTCGGCTTTTGAGGTCTATTTCTACTGCACGTCACCTATTAGTGGAGTACATTAGACAACCCTAGTAGCAGGAAATTATATGCCGGTCTTTCAATAAAACTTTTACCGATTAATTATGTATTATTAATTGAGAACAGGTAGACATATAAGTAGTTGTATCATGTATGCATGAAGAATACTCCCTTTTAGCATCAACAGTGTCGCCAGTAAAGCAATCTAAAATGAAGTGATCATCACAGATGGTAGTTGTACTGTTCGGATAGCTATATCATATGAATTCATAGGGATACAGTTTACTTTTATGACGTAATATCACTAAATAAAGGCTGCCGGACCCTTGTGTGGTCGTAGTTGCTTCCGGAGAAATTCACCAGGCAAGTAATTCCGTAAATTATCCATCGAATCTTAGGCGACGTTGTTCGTGCAGAGGGATGTAGTGGAATGCAGTAGGCTCGATATTAAGACGGAATCGCCTCCGGACGGGCCCCGAAAGGTTCCATGGAATCCTACCCCTATGGCCGAAGTTGTTTACCTGTTGAAAAGTTCACGGGGAGTCTTTGAGCACCGTCGGAAAAGCCAACATCCTTCATTCTTTCTGTCCGATACTCGGAACTAGCAAAAGGAGGCCCATTTTTGGAGCACTCTCACGTCACTAGGTGTACACCGAATTGAGCGAAATACGTCTGGATCTCTTTATCGAACCTCTAAGAACACACCCTAGAAACGGAAAGCCGTTACTCGTCCAAAGGGGCTCCCTGTCGTCTCGAATTCCTAACAGGGCACCGGTGCCGTCGAAGTGAGGCCTTCAGTTCGAGCGCCCATTTCGAGGTCTCCCAGCGGGCCACTAGTGAAGCCGTTGGGTCATTCGAACTGACAGATGTTCTGCGTGTTCCCTTAATTCTATGGAGCCGCTAGAAGTACATCTACACTCCCACGATACCCCGCTGAAGCCGGCCAATCTGACACGATGCCTGTTTCTTTTTTTTTTTTTTTTTTTTTTTTTTTTTTTTTTTTGGTAAGAGGAGAGGAAATCCTCATGGACACCCTTATAATAGGGTAGTGTCGGACTTTTACCGACTAAAACCTCTCCTCCGCGGACTCTGATCGAAGACTAGTCCAGGACCAACAGGTCTTCTCTAGTCGGGGCGCAGCGAATTGATCGCAAAGATTATGGGGGGGATCCGGTCTTCCTTGGTGTCGCCCTCCTCGGAAGGAGCAGTGACACCGAGCGGATTTACGGGAGCTCAGTGAGTTACGGGGACAAATACTAGAGGTATACCTTACTAGGATTTGGCGACTATTTTAGCATAAGCAGTGCTTATGATATCTCTATCGGATTGGTTTGAAGTCCTGGTGAGCAGGTCTTCGAAAATCAGGGCCCAGTTGACTGGGCCGGACGATTGGGGTACGCTTGACGATTGTGGGGCAGCGGCCGAGGGGCCACCGAGCGCTTGTCTGAAGGAGAAACCTTCTTGACGAAAATTTGAGTTAAATGTCGCAGGCTTTTTCTTCTGCAATTGCGAGAACGCAATGCAGCCGCGGTAGCTTGCCGGGTGATCGCCCTGGCAGTTGGCGCATTTCGCGGGAGTGTCCTCCGAGATGGAGCACTCCGCCGTGGGGTGGTTGCCTGCGCACTTCACGCAGACGAACTTCGCGCGACAGTTGGACTGTGCGTGGCCAATTAACTGGCATCGGTGGCATTGGTTGCCGCCGGGGGATTTCCGTTTTGGTTCGACCCTAACGGAGAGATCGCATATGAAATTTTGTTTGAAGACCATTTTGCCTTCATCAGTATTCTGTAGTTTGACGTAGACTAACTCGTATGCCCTGCCGTCGCGGCTGAACATGCGGTGCGCTGCAACCGCCGGAATGTTACTATCCGTAAGATAGTCTAAGACTCGTTGAACCGGGATGTCTGTGGTGATGCCTCGAATGACCACTTTGAGGAGTTTATCCTCATCGAGGTCAAAGGTATGGTAAAGTATGCCCTCCTTGTCAAGGAAGGCAGTGGCCTTACGGAAATCTGTAGGAGTTTCGGTATAAACATCTATACCGTTAGCGACGGATTTGCTCTTGATGATGGAAACACCAATTTCCTTGAATCGAGCGGCCATGGTAAGCCAATTGTTCTTTGATCGCAGCACGATCCGTGGTGGACGTTTAATCGACGGAGCCGGTGTCGAGTTGGTAACCCTAACGTTTTCCGTCGCGGGCGCGTTATTCTCGGTTGTGTTTGCCCGGGCGCTGGATGAGGCCACGGGTGCGGGCGCGCTTCGCGTATTTTTCGTCGGCGCGCTGTTTACGGCCGGGCTACGCGATGTTGCCGGCGCGTTGTTTTCGGCCGGGCGACTCGTTTTATTTTTGCTACCCGTACGCGGAACGGGATCGACGGGGAGCGGTGTTTCGGCCGCTTGTTTCTTCGCCACGGATGCAGCTAACTCTTTCGCGGCGAGGCGCTTACGGGCAGCCTTCGCGATTCGTTTCTTTTGGGTTTTCGATAACGAAAACCCGTCGTCGTCGTCGGAGGAACCGTCTATTTCGATCGGCGTGACTTCGGGCGCGGTGAGAACCGCGGGTGTTTTGGGTGGCGCGGGCGCGGTGATAACCGCGGGTGGTTTTGCTGACGCGGGCGCGGTGATAACCGCGGGTGGTTTTTGAGTCTCGTTCACGGTATTTACGGGCGCGGTGGCAACCGGGGGGGACGTTTGAGTCGCGATCTCGCTGTTAGTGGGCGCAGGGGGGCGAGCCCCCGTCCTGATAAAAACGCGCTTCGGTTTACCGTAGATTTTGGCTGCACTTTCGTGGGCGAATCTGCACTCGTTTATTAACTTTTCGATTTCGGTACGCTGATTTTCTATTAACTCTTTCATGGATCTGACTTCCGCAGCAGACATGAGGACCTGCTCCGGAACGGGCGCGGCCGTTTGCATATCGCTCTCGAGGTCGGCGTAGATGTCTACGCCTTCCGCCTCGTCGCACTCCATCGTGGAGGCGACGACGAATTCGCTTGAGTAACCTGTTCAAAAACTTACAGTTTGACTCTCACGTAGCTCCGCACGGGACGGCGTCTCGATTGGAACTGAAAAAAAAAAAAAACAAAAAAAAAAAAAAAAAACGATGCCTGTTTCGAAACGGTCGGGGACTAGATCGGCAAAAATTGTTTTTATTCATGCATCCGTTCGTCCTGTTTAGAACCACCTCCTACTTGAATGTCTGGTAACGTTGTAAGTGTGTTTTTGATTTACAGTCGAGTCTCAGACGCACACTGCACGCACGTACGTCCTAGACTCCGCACGACACGTTAGCGGTTGTATTTTTTGTTTATTTGTTTTGAATTACTCAATTCGTAAACGTTTATCACCAACAACGCTATAAAAAAAATGGCCGACGTAGCTACTCCAGTTCAGGCCGCTTCGCCGACCTCGGCATCAGCGACAGCCGTCAAGAAGGCTGCTTCTCCTAAGAAGGCGAAAAACCCCAGGACGAAACCTTCTCATCCACCTACCTCGGAGATGGTCTGCAACGCAATCAAGAGCCTGAAAGAGCGTGGCGGTTCTTCTCTGCAAGCCATCAAGAAGTACGTCACAGCAAATTACAAGGTTGACGCGGAAAAGATGTCACCATTCATTAAGAAGTATCTCAAGTCGGCTGTGACCTCGGGCACTCTCGTTCAGACGAAGGGCAAGGGGGCGTCTGGATCATTCAAGCTCGCTTCCGGTTCGTCGACGGGCGCTAAGGTCGTCAGTGGAGCAGAGGCCAAGGCCAAGACCGCCAAGAAGTCTACAACCACGAAGGCGGCAAAATCACCTAAGAGTGCAGCGAAAAGTGGTGGCCGAGGCGGAGCCAAGAAGGCCGACGCAGGAGAAAAGAAATCCTCGACCGGAAAGGCCAAAAAAGCCTCATCCGCCACCGCTACTGCCGAGAAGAAGGTAGCAAAATCGAAGGCGAAGTCGTCGTCTCCGTCGAAGGCCAAAAAGGCGACAAAGAGCGGTCCTACGAAAAAACCCAAAGCACCCAAGCCGAAGAGGGCGAAGGCCGCTCCGAAAACCGTCGCAAAGAAACCGTCTCCAAAAAAGAAGTAGTCGACGACAACCACTATTATTTTTTTAATGTGGGAACATGTGACAACGGTAGAACCTGGGGCAATGTCGCTCCCAAAAAATGGCCCTTTTAAGGGCCACAAAAAATTTAAATTCAAAGATTATTCATTGTCAAGCAAGCACACTATACATACATATGTGACAGACAGATAGATAGATAGATAGATAGATAGATAGGCATATGATAGATATATAGATAGTCATATGATAGATAGACCGATAGACAGACATACATACATTCATATATAAGAAAAAAAAAAAAAAAAAAACAATTCATTAAATATATATACTAATATCAGTATGCTTCCTGAATTTTTTATAATGTACAAAATTCTTTAAATTATTGAGATTTTTGTGGTTCTGAAAAGAACCGGTCAATTTGATTTAAATCCAAACTTAACTACCCCACATCATCATCGTATGATAAACGGGCAAGTTAAAGGGTGGGAAATTAAGCACGCTCTCCGCGGATACGTCTGGCCAACTGGATGTCCTTTGGCATGATGGTAACGCGCTTGGCGTGAATGGCGCACAGATTGGTATCTTCGAAAAGACCGACTAAGTAAGCTTCGCTGGCTTCTTGCAAAGCCATCACTGCCGAACTCTGGAAACGAAGATCGGTCTTAAAATCCTGGGCTATTTCACGGACCAGACGCTGGAATGGAAGTTTGCGGATTAGAAGTTCGGTACTCTTCTGATAACGACGGATCTCGCGGAGAGCAACGGTGCCCGGCCTGTAACGATGGGGTTTCTTTACACCGCCGGTGGCTGGGGCACTCTTGCGTGCCGCTTTGGTGGCCAGCTGTTTGCGGGGAGCCTTTCCTCCGGTCGATTTACGAGCTGTCTGCTTGGTACGAGCCATTATTAATTTGGTTTATAACGATGTACACCGTGTTCGTGTTAATCGTGATTTAAAAAGGAACAATATTACAGGCCTGTATATATAAGTTTGTCTTTTACTTCCACAGCGGTAGACGGCAGCACTTTCATTCGGCAACATGGTGACCGCACATGTATATAAGTGAGGGGGGGTCCGTTTGGTTCAGTTTTACAGTTGCAGTTCAACAGAAAACAAACAAACAAACATGACTGGTCGTGGAAAAGGAGGAAAGGGTTTGGGAAAGGGAGGCGCCAAGCGTCATCGTAAAGTTTTACGTGATAACATCCAGGGTATCACCAAGCCGGCAATCAGGCGTTTGGCCCGTCGTGGAGGTGTAAAACGTATCTCCGGTCTGATTTACGAAGAGACCCGCGGTGTCTTGAAAGTGTTCCTTGAGAACGTTATTCGTGACGCCGTCACCTACACCGAACACGCAAAACGTAAGACGGTGACCGCAATGGATGTTGTCTACGCCTTGAAGAGACAGGGTCGCACCCTGTACGGTTTCGGCGGTTAAGATCAATTTCGGCACACATACACACACCCTGAAGATGTCGTGTTGCGAAACCAACAAATTAGTATCGGTTCTTTTCAGAACCACAATTACTTTAAAATTCAAAGATTAAAAACATTGTTCAATATTTTAATCCATCCGCAAAAAAAATAAAAATATCGATAATACAATTACATTTAAATATCACTATTTCTGTTTTATTACTGAATTCGACGTGGATCTCATGAAAGCATCGCGTTTTAAATTAACTATAAGCAAATCACTCACTCCATTGCGGAACATGCAAATCGAATATTGGCGCAAAGTTTTAAAAATAACCTAAAATTATAGAGAGATAAACATGCATTTATGTAGAGGGGATGTTATATTTAGGTTGGTAATCATGATGAAACTACCATTGATTAGTATGTTGTGTCACATATTTCAAATATCAATCGATTTATTTATTTCATTTATGATGTATGAATGTATGTATGTATGAATGAATGAGTGTATGTATGTATGATGTAGGGGTAGGTACGTACAATGTATTTATCTTTAAATTATTTTAAAATTTGTGGCCCTGAGAAGGGCCGTTTTAAAACTGCTGCTGTTGCTGTTGAGATGGAATGAGAAACCTTCTTAGGGCTTCTTTTCCGTCTTCTTGGGAAGGAGTACGGCCTGGATGTTGGGCAGCACACCTCCCTGGGCGATCGTAACGCCAGAAAGTAGTTTATTCAACTCTTCGTCGTTACGGATGGCCAGTTGTAAATGACGGGGAATAATACGAGTTTTCTTGTTATCCCTGGCGGCGTTTCCTGCCAACTCCAACACTTCGGCGGCTAAGTATTCCATGACGGCTGCCAAGTAAACTGGAGCGCCGGCACCGACGCGCTCGGCATAATTTCCCTTCCTCAACAATCTGTGGATACGACCAACAGGGAATTGAAGTCCAGCACGGTTAGAACGAGACTTCGCCTTTCCCTTAACTTTACCGCCCTTGCCACGTCCAGACATATTGATATTCGTTTAAGAGATACAAACAAATAGAGATAGATACAGCGATCGTCAGCGTTACCGACTGAATAAACCTATTTGGGTTGAACTTGGGTTATATAGCCACCTGAGGGAGAATACACAGAGATGGCGCACCAACGTGCGCGTTGATACAGTCCGGTTTCGAGAAGGCGGGGCGATATAAGGATTGTGAGTGCTGTGAAATACACTCGTTTTGCTGTCGCGCCGTACAGATCAGCACGATCACGTAACTAGACAAGATGCCACCAAAAACCAGCGGTAAAGCTGCCAAAAAGGCTGGAAAGGCCCAAAAGAACATCTCCAAGGGTGATAAAAAGAAGAAGCGCAGGAGGAAGGAGAGCTACGCAATCTACATCTACAAAGTACTGAAACAAGTACATCCCGATACCGGTATCTCCAGTAAGGCCATGAGTATCATGAACAGTTTCGTCAATGATATTTTTGAACGTATCGCTGCCGAAGCTTCCAGGCTCGCGCACTACAATAAGAGATCCACCATCACCAGTAGGGAAATCCAAACTGCAGTGCGTCTCTTACTGCCCGGTGAATTAGCGAAACACGCCGTTAGTGAAGGTACAAAGGCCGTCACCAAATACACCAGTTCCAAGTAAATTTTTTACATGGAAAACAATTAATTAAAAACCGGTTCTTTTCAGAACCACGAATTGTCATATAATTCGAAGATATATGAGACATTAACATACCTTAACAGTAGTGGGAGGGATATAATAGGAATCACATGCTGGATAATTCTCCATCCTATGGCAACTCCATAGAGGGAAATAATTATCCAAACTGTGTTGGTGTTTTCTTGGTTCTCGTCCTCGACTTTCGAAGTCGACCGTTCGTTCCAAAAAGAGGGGCAACGGCACGCGGTGTTCCCAAGCGGTCACCCATCCAAGTACTGACCGCGCCCGACGTTGCTTGACTTCGGTGATCGGACGAGAACCAGAAATTAAACCAGAAATTAAACCAGAAATTAAATTTATTATAATCATTAACACTTACAATATATTTACACACTTACAAATACTTAAAATTATAATTTATACTAATTACCTACTACTAGGAGCTTAAATTAGTTTTATTGATTCGAAACATAATTACAGAAGATAATAATGCGTGTTCGGTTCCGGTGGTGGCGAAGAGCGTCGTCTGCGGTAATGTGGTTTATTCTTTGTTGCTCAGGGAAAGGAGATTAATAAAAAACCCTGTACGGATGCGGTCTAGGATGTGACTTGCCGCCAGCACGGCCGGCCGCCGCAAGCGGTGACCGGTCGCGCCGGGAGCGTTATAAAGTTCGCCTCGCTCTCTCCACCGAGTAGAGAGAGAGAGGTGTACTTCATTTGTCGATGGGAATGAGCTGCGGCCGCACTTTATGCACCCGTCAACGTCATAACTGACGCCGGCGGGCCCATTGCACCGTTATTTTTCAACCGAGAATCCCGCGGACGGGGTTATCGGTTGAAAAATTCCGTGTGCGAGTGCGGGAGCCGATGTTTTAGGCGGAAGGGAAGAAAGCCCCGCCGCGCCGCCTTTATGTTGTCCATTTTCGGGTTGCTTCCAAGTTGTTGGTTGAAGAATTTATTTGTTAGCCTGCTGCAGTACTCCTCCAGCATTGGTACACATGTCTCGTCGTGCAGGTACGTTATACGTTCGTACCTGCCCTTGCCTAACACAAGCCTTAAGCATTTGTTCTGGATGATTTGTAGGTTGTGGCGATGTGTGCGTGATGCACAGTTCCAGACGGGAACTGCATAAGTCATCACCGGTCGTATGACGGTTTTGTATAATATTGCTTTATTTGCAGAATTTAATTTTGAGTTTTTCGCTAACAGCGGATATAGCGAGCGAATGGCGCCGCTCGCCTTCTCCGCTGCGCGATTTATGTGGTTTCGAAATAAAAGTTTAGCATCAAGATGGACGCCTAGATATTTGACCGTCGTTTTGACCGGTACACGTTCACCCTTGATCCGCAACGGGGCAAAGATTTTAATTTGTGAATTCTTCTTGTGGAAGACTATCGCTTCCGACTTGTCTGCATTAATTTTAATTTTCCATTTGTCGAAGAATTCACAAATTAAATTGGCGTGTATTTGCACCTTTTTCATTGCCACCGGTGCGCACCAAGAGTCGGCGTACACGGCCGTGTCGTCGGCAAATAATGCTAGGTGGGAATTGGGCATTTTAGGGATATCGTTAATGTATAAATTAAAAAGAATCGGAGCCAGTACGCTGCCCTGGGGTACGCCAGATTGAATTGCCTTGGCTTGTGACAGTGCATTACCGACAGCTACTCGTAATGTACGTTTGTTTATGAATGATTTAATCATGCACACAAGGTAGGGTGGCATGCTTGATTGTATGAGTTTGTACAGGAGTCCGTCTAGCCATACTCTATCGAAAGCTCTCTCTACGTCCAGCAGTAGCATTGCAGTGACTTTATTTTCGTTAAATTTTAATGACACATCATTAACAATGCGTGCTACTTGCTGTACCGTGCTGTGCCCTGGCCGAAAGCCGAATTGCTCGGGGATTATAAGTTTTGCAGTGTGTTTATTAATTCTGTTGAGCACGACACGTTCGAGTATTTTGGCCAGGGTACTGAGTAGGCTGATAGGTCTATAACTAGCCGGATTAGATGGAGGTTTTCCGTGTTTAATTATTGGCACGACTTTGGCAGTTTTCCATGCATCTGGAAAGTAATTATTCAAGATGCATGCGTTGATGATTTTTATTAACAGCACGATCGCCTTTTTCGATAAATTTTTCAACGCGCGGTTGTGAATTTCGTCCAATCCCGGTGTTTTATTACTCGGCATTGAACGAATGATAGTGGTAAGCTCATTAATGGAGCACAATTTGTAGCCTTCTGTGCTACGCGGGCCTAAATTGTTTACGTATTCGTTCACACTCTCGGTGATTCGAGCTTGCTCCGGTGTTAACGGATCAAGTGTGTGAACGCGTTCGTAGTTTTCTGCAAGCATTTCAGCTTGCTCGTTTTTAGTAATTGCATAATTGTTCGCGGTACAGAGCGCAGGTAACTCGGAATACGGGCGTTTAAGACGGCGAGCCGTCTCCCATATTCCTGTCACGTCCGCCCTGTTTAACTTCTCAATTTTTCGGTCCCAGGTGCGGCTCCGGTGTTCATTAATTTGGATTCTGATCGCGCGCGTTTGGCTTGCCGCTTCGTGCTTATAATAAAAATCACCTGTTCTTTGCCAGAGTCGTCTCATCCGATTACGCTCACGGATAAGGATTTTGATATCATGCGGGAGAGAGGAGTCATTCATGTGTATGACTTTTTGTTTGATGTGTTTTTTGCATGCATTATTGATCGCCCGGGTGAATTTAATAATTGTGTTATCAATGTCGCCGGTATGTTCGATGTGAGTTAGTGTGATTTCTCGATCGAGATCGGAGCGGAAACCGTTCCAATCAGCGGTCGAAAAATCCCATGCTCTGCGTGTTATATTCGGTTCTCTTTCCGAGCCGATCGTGAACATTATCGGATTATGATCAGACGATAGCTCGGAAAGCACCGATATATCGGACATATCTGCGACATATTTATTAAGAACAAGATCAATACAAGTTGGTGTAGTACCATTGGGTGGGAAATGTGTCGGTTGGAGTGGAAAGAATAAATGTGTATTCGGTCGCGTATGTGACATTACGTATTTGAGCAGCTTGGTGCCGTTTGCATTGTTAATGTGGCAATTCCAGTATTTATGCCTGGCGTTAAAATCGCCAGCCACAACTGAACGTTGCCCCAGGTTGGTTAAATAATTGAGTTCTGTGTAGGTGACGTTATTACGTGGAGAATTGTAAATTGCCGTTATTGCTGTACCGTCTTTCAACCGTATGCACACATTTTCGATCGAGGTAACGCGTGTTGTTACCTCAATATGAGGAATTGAGATCCTCACTAGGAGTGCGACGCCGCCCGTATGTGCGGTGTTGTCTCTTCGGTAACATCTGTATCCGCGAATGCTGAGCCGGTCACGATCGGTCAGTTTTGTTTCGCAGATACACATGATATCAATTTTTCTCTCAGTGAGGAACTCAATTAACTCACCCTTTTTACTTATCAAACCATTGGAGTTCCATGAACAAATGTTTATTAGGCCCGTGGCGGGCTGACACCAAAGTACTTACCGAGGAAGTACTGCGTGGCTGTTGCTTGGCGCTGGGCAGGCGGCGTGGCTTTCAGTTGCTGGACCAGGGACTGCAACTCGGAAAAAATAGCATTTAGATCACATAGATTATTGAGCTCAGCGTAGAGGCCTTCAATACCTCCGAAGACCGAACCCGCATTATTATTCGTGTTGTTGACATTATTATTTACATTAGGATTATTATTAGCATTATTATGTACATTGTTACCGTTATTATTATTAAAATTATTTACATTATTATTAGGAATATTACTATTTACATTGTGCGGCGCGCCATTGCCGGCCTGTGACTGGCCGGCACGCCATTGGCCGCGCCGTTGGCCGATGGGCGGGAACTCTTCGCTGTTCATCCGCCAGGCGTTACGCGATGGCGGCGGAGCGTTTTCATATTTTTTCGGTGCATTTTTCATGCGCCTTTTTTTTAATAATTCGCACTCTTCTATGTACGCCGGACATTTTTCGTAGCATGCAGGATGTGGCCCTTTGCAATTGGCGCATGTGGCGGGCGTGTCGAGCGGCTTCGTGCAAAGCCACGAATTGTGCCCGCCGCTGCATTTTACGCAACGCGGTTTCGCGTTGCAATTTTTTTGTGCGTGGGCCCAGCGCTGGCAATTACGGCATTGCAGCACTTCGCGCTTATTGTAGTACCGTACCCATGTGATGCGGGTATAGAGTAAGTAACGTGTACTTACGTTTAGACTTTTCACCGTGTGTTCATTACTCGTCTTGACGAGGTAGGCCGGCGGGGACGTCTTTTTCATTAAACAGACCTCTTCTGTTTTGATTCCCTGCTCCTCCAGGGCGGCTTTGATGACGTCTACTGTCAGGTTGGGGTTGTGGAGGCCGTGCACGACGAAGGGCCTCGTTCTCTCCTCCTTGGGGGTGTATGAAAAGTAGGAAATATCCATTTCTTTCAGTTCGTACGTGAGGCGCGTCCTGTCCTCACGTGTTTCCGGCTGGTAATGCACTTGACCGCGGCCGTATTTGATTGTTGTCTTAATTTGTCCGTCCGTATTGAACTTTTGGACAAGTTCACCGGCGCTGGCCGGGTCGATGTAGGCTACCACCTCTGGCGGCTTACTTCCTTTGGGTTTTTTGTTGTCTTGTTGTGTGTTGTTTTTGTTTGTATTATTTGCGTTTTGTTTTGTTGTTTCTTTTTGTGTTTGTTTTTTGTTTATTAGTTGTGAAGCCGGTTCGTCGACGTTGTCTGTCGACACGTAGCATGGCTTTTTCGGGGGGGAAATTTTGCGTAGCTCTGGATTAGCGAGCACCGCGAATCGATTTTGCGTAGTAACGGTCGGCTGCTCCTCGGCTTCCGCGGGGTCTGCAGTGTCCATATTTTCCTCGTCGGTGATGATCGTCTCCTCCTCCTCCTCCGAGTCGACGATAGCTTGGTTGGTGTTTTTGCGCTTTGCGAACGCATTTAGCTGAGCGCGTAATGCCATTATTTCTTTGGCAAACGCTTTATTTTCAGCGGCGAGCCGCGCATTTTCTTTTTCGGTCATGCTTGTGGTTATAATTTTTTGTTTCGCTTTTAAGATTTGTTTATGCACACGCACCACTTCATTAGGGCGCGCGACGGGCTGGCGCCCGCTTATCTTCCGGCGTGCACAACGCCGGCGGTCGGGATCTGTTTTC
This sequence comes from Ontholestes murinus, assembly GCA_963969525.1. Classification (NCBI taxonomy): domain Eukaryota; kingdom Metazoa; phylum Arthropoda; class Insecta; order Coleoptera; family Staphylinidae; genus Ontholestes; species Ontholestes murinus. Next base: position 34,259,316 of record OZ018393.1, on the reverse strand, counting down.
TCGCTCGCACTCGTGGACGAAATCTTCGTTGCCGTTTTAACGGCCACACGCACACGTCGGCCTGGCACGGCTGTGCGGGCGTCTGGTTATTATCACGATTATTTTCACTTTTTTCGCTGCTATCGCACGGGAATTCGCTTACGTGTGTTCAGCTCGGATGCTCGAACTGAACTGGACGAGAACCGGTATGTTCAACGTGGTATGGCCGTTGCCTGATATTATTTTTGTGGATAATGGATGATGAGGTACATCGAGGGTCAAAATCTACATTGATATAATTCTTTTCCTGTACACACACCCATATCCACGAAAATTTACCAAAAGTTCAAAGTTCTTGCGACAAAGAATATATAGAACCTTGATACAGGACAGACTTGGACTTGCCACTATCGCGCAACTTGTAAGTAAATGGTGAATCTGCTTTCGAAATCGACTGTTTCAAAATGAAGGGCAACGGCACGCGGTGTTCCCAAGCGGTCACCCATCCAAGTACTGACCGCGCCCGACGTTGCTTGACTTCGGTGATCGGACGAGAACCACAAATTAAACCACAAATTAAACCACAAATTAATTTATTATCTCAGATAACAATAAAACATATTTACAAAAACAGAAAATACATACAGAAAAATAATTAAACTAGTTGCCTACTTAAATATAAAAAGCTTAAACTAGTGATGTTTATTAGATTACAAAATATACAAAAGTATAATAATGCGAACTCGTCTGCGGTTATGGCAAATGCTTCGAATGCGGTTGGTTGATCAGTTGCTTTATTACAGGGAAAGGAATGAGGTAAAAACCCTGTTCGGATGCGGTTAAGGGAAATGACGTGCCGCCAGCGTGATCGGCCGCCGCAAGCGGCGACCGATCAGGCCGGGGGCATTAAAAGTTCGCCTCGCTCTCTCCACCGAGTAGAGAGAGAGGGGCGTACCTTGTATGTCGATGGGAGTGTGCTGTGCCGCACTTTATGCACCCGTCGGCGTCATAACTGACGCCGGCGGGCCCATTGCACCGTTCTTTTTCAACCGGTAATCCCGCGGACGGGATTAACGGTTAAAAAAGTCCGTGTGCGAGTGCGGTAGCCGATGCTTGAGGCGGAAGGGAAGAGAGTCCCGCCGCGCCGCCTTGATATTTTCCATCTTGATGTTGGAGCCGAGTTGTCGGTTGTAAAAGTTGTTCGTTAATTTTGAGCAATACTCCTCTAGCAGTGGTACGGCCGTCTCATCGTGCAGGTACGCTATACGTTCATACCTGCCCTTGCCCAGAGCGAGCCTCAAACATTTATTCTGGATAATCTGTAAGTTGTGGCGATGTGTGCGTGATGCACAGTTCCAGACGGGAACTGCATATGTCATCACCGGTCGTATGACGGTTGTGTATAGTTTTGCCTTATTGGCTGAATTTAATTTTGAATTTTTCGCTAGCAGCGGATATAGCGAGCGAATGGCGCCGCTCGCCTTCTCCGCTGTGCGATTGATGTGGTTTTTGAAAAGCAATTTTGAATCGAGATGGACACCTAGGTATTTAACCGTCGTTTTGACCGGCACGCGTTCACTCTTGATTCGCAACGGGGCAAATATTTTAATCTGTGAATTCTTCTTGTGGAATACAATGGCTTCCGACTTGTCGGCATTTAAATGAATCTTCCATTTGTCGAAGAATTCACAGATTAAATTCGCATGAATTTGTACTTTTTTCATTGCCACCGGTGCGCACCAAGAGTCGGTGTACACGGCTGTATCGTCGGCAAATAGCGCTAAGTTGGATTTAGGCATTGTAGGTATGTCGTTTATGAATAAATTGAATAATATGGGAGCGAGCACGCTGCCCTGGGGCACACCAGATTGGATTGCCTTGGCTGTGGATAATGTTTGTCCGACAGCTACTCGTAATGTCCTGTTGTGTGTAAAAGATTTTATCATGCACACGAGGTATGGAGGCATGCGTGTATTTATTAATTTGTAAAGGAGTCCGTCTAGCCATACTCTATCGAACGCTCTTTCTACGTCCAGCAAGAGCATCGCGGTGACCTTGTTTTCGTTAAATTTGATTGAAATATCGTTTGTTATGCGAGCTACTTGCTGTACAGTGCTGTGCCCTGGCCGAAAACCGAATTGCTCGGGGATAATTAATTTACAAGTGTGTTTTTGAATTCGAATGAGCATGACGCGTTCTAGTATTTTGGCCAGGGTACTAAGTAGGCTGATAGGCCTATAGCTAGCCGGATTAGATGGAGGTTTGCCGTGTTTTAAAAGTGGGACGACTTTGGCGACTTTCCATGCATCCGGAAAGTGATTATTCAGGATGCATGCATTGATAATTTTAATTAGTAGCACGATCGCCTTTTTCGACAGGTTTTTCAAAGCGCGGTTATTAATTTCGTCCAATCCCGGCGTTTTATTGCTCGGTATTGAACGAATAATTTGAGTTAGCTCATTAATGGAGCACAATTTGTAGCCTTCCGTGCTACGCGGGCCTAAATTGTTTATGTATTCGTTCACGCTCTCGGAAATGCGAGTTTGCTCCGGTGTTAATGGATCAAGTGCGTGAACGCGTTCATAATTTTCAGCAAGCATTTCAGCTTGTTCGGTTTTAGTTAAAGCGTAATTATTCGCGGTACAGAGCGCAGGTAACTGAGAATACGGGCGTTTAAGACGGCGAGCCGTCTCCCATATTCCTGTCGCGTCCGCCCTGTTTAGTTTTTCTATCTTTCGGTCCCAGGTGCGGCTCCGGTGTTCATTAATTGCAATTCTAATCGCGCGCGTTTGGCGTGCCGCTTCGTGCTTGTAATTAAAATCACCTGTTCGTTGCCATTGTCGCCTCATCCGATTTCTTTCACGGATTTGGATTTTAATAGCATGCGGGATAGTGGAGTCGTTCATGCTTACGACTTTTTGCCGTATGTGTTTTTTGCATGCAGTGTTTACCGCCCGGGTGAATTTATTTATTGAATTTTCAATGTCACCAATATGTTCGATGTGAGTCAGTGTGATTTCTCGATCGAGTGTGGAGCGAAAACCGTTCCAGTCTGCGGTCGAGAAATCCCATACTCTGTGTGTTTTAATCGGTTCCTTTTCCGAGCCGATCGTGAACACAATCGGATTGTGATCAGACGATAGCTCGGAAAGTACCGATATATCGGACATATCCGCGACATTTTTATTAATGACAAAATCAATACATGTTGGTGTAGTACCGTTAGGAGGGAAATGCGTCGGTTCGAGTGGGAAAAATAAGTGTGTGTTCGGCCGCGTGTGAGACATTACATATTTGAGTAGCTTAGTGCCGTTGGCATTATTAATGTGGCAATTCCAGTATTTATGCCTGGCGTTAAAGTCGCCAGCCATAACTGTACGGTGCCCCAGGTTTGATAGATAATTTAATTCACGGAAGCTAATTTGATTTCTGGGAGAGTTGTAGTTAGCCATTATTACTGTACCGTCTTTCAACCGTATGCACACATTTTCGATTGAGGTAACGCGAGTTGTTACCTCAATGTGAGGAATTGTGATTCTCACTAGGAGTGCGACGCCGCCCGTATGCGCGGTATTGTCTCGTCGGTAGCATCTGTATCCGCGAATGCTGAGCCGGTCTTGTGCGGTCAGTTTGGTTTCGCAAATACACATGATATCGATTTTCCTCTCAGTGAGAAACTCAATTAACTCACCCTTTTTACTTGCCAGACCATTGGAGTTCCAAGAACAAATATTAATGAGGCCCATTACGGGTTGACGGCGAGGTACTTACCGAGGTAGTATTGCGTCATGAAATCTTGGCGTAGGGCGGGCGGCGTGGCTCTCAGTTGGGAGATGATATTCTGTAATTCAAGATTTACAGCAGTAAGGTCTACTAGTGAATTTAATTCAGCATATAAATTTTGCGTGGCGCCGAAAGACGAGCTCGCATTATTGTTAGAATTTACATTGTTGGCATTATTAATATTAGCATTACTATTTACATTATTGTTACTAGAATTATTGTTATTGTTACTATGACTATTATTAATATTTACATTTGCATTAGCGTGCGGCGCGCCATTGCCGGCCTGTGACTGGCCGGCACGCCATTGGCCGCGCTGTGGAAGTGGCGGAAAGTCATGCTCTCCTTGTTGCCAGGCGTTCCGCAATGGCGGAGCGGCTGGCTGGTATTTTTGTTTTGGTACTTGTTTAGCATGTAATTTCCTGAATAATTCAAGTTCGTAGATATATGTTGGACATTCCACCGAGCAGGCAGGGTGAGGCCCTTTACAATTGGCGCAAGTGGCGGGCGTGTCGCGTGGCTTCGTGCACTGCCACGTGTTGTGCCCGCCGCTGCATTTGACGCACCGAGGCAACGCGTGACAATTACGTTGTGCGTGGCCCCATCGTTGGCAATTGCGACATTGCCTTATCTCGCGTTTACTGCGGTAGCGCACCCACGTTACCCTAGTATGAAAGACGTAACGAGTACTTACATTGAGACTCTTTACGGTGTGCTCCTTGGTGGTGGTGACGAGGAAGGCCGGCGGCGACGTCTTCTTCATCGCCTGGACCTGCTCTATTTTCATTCCCTCGTCTTCGAGGGCGAGTTTGATGTCTTCGGGGGTGATGTTTGGATTGTGCAGTCCATGAAGCACGAACGGCCGCGTCCTCTCCTCCGGGGGGGTGAAGGAATAGTAAGATATGTTCATTTGCGAGAGTTCATACGTAAGTCTCGTCCTGTCTTCTGCGGTTGCCGGGTGGTAGTGAACTTTATCACGTCCATACCTCATTGTAGTCTTGATTTGTGCCTCGTTATTTAGTTTACCAACGAGGTCACCCGCACACGCGGCGTCCAGGAACGCCACGACTTCTGGGGGCTTCGCTTCCTTCTTGGCTTTTTTGTTGTCGGTTGTAGTATTGTTTTTGTTTTTGTCTGTGTTATTTGTGTTATTTTTTGTGTTTTGTTTGGCCGCTATTTGGGACGCCGGTTGGTCGACAATGTCGGTTGAAATGTAGCATGCCTTTTTTGGAGGCGATGCTTTCCTCGTTTCAGGATCCGCGAGGGCCGCGAATCTGTTTTGTGTAGGCACGGTGGCTCGTTCTTCGGGGATGACTGGATCAGCCGTGTCCATGCTGTCCTCGTCCGTCTGGGTGATGGCCTCCTCCTCTGAGTCGTCGTTGGTAATTTTTCTTTTCGCCGACGCATTTAACGCCGCGCGTAATTTTTGATTTTCTGCAATCAATGATTGCATTTGTGCATTTAGACGTGTAATTTCTACGTCACTCATTTTTGCTATTTTTATTCTCTCCTTCGCTTTAATCTTTCGCACGTGTGGCGGGCGCGCGACGGGCTGGCGCCCGTTTATCTCGCGGCGTGCACAACGCCGGCGGTCGGGATCGGTTTTCTTTGTCGCACTCGTAGTAGAAATTTTCGTTGCCGTTTTAACGGCCACACGCACACGTCGGCCTGGCACGGCTGTGCGGGCGTCTGGATATTATCACGTTTAATATTCGCTGCTTATCGCACGGAATTTAAAATACGTGTGTTCAGCTCGAATGCACGAACTGAACTGGGGGACGAGAACCGGTATGTTCAACGTGGTATGGCCGTTGCCTGACATTATTTGTGTGGATAATCGAGAGTTAGTATACTTCAACCCTCGATTATCCATACCCTGCTGCTACTAATACTACTACCACTACTACTACTACCACTACTACTACTACTACCACTACTACTACTACTACCACTACTACTACTACTACCACTACTACTACTACTACCACTACTACAACTACTACCATTACTAAGCGAACCAGTAAATTTCGTGGATTTACTTACTTACCTGTGACTATGTGGTGATGAACATCCTTCTTGGACACCTCGGGTGGCTTTGAAGGAGATGTTACGTCCGGAAAATCCGCAAGGATGGCTGCTTAGACGTCGTTTGTTCGGGCGAACGTGGATATGGTCGGAATTCTGGAGGTCGTGGAACCTGTGACTATGGACAGTGAGGTTATGCGCTTACCCTGCAAATCTACTACCAAGCCGTATTTTCGGAGGAGATCGGCTCCAATGATTGGTCGGGAGACATCCGCGATATTAGAGCAGCGGCGCGGGATAGCCGAAACATCTGCACCTGTGCCTATTAGGAAGCTGAGTTCCGGTCGCTTAGGGTTAGGCAGTTTCGCGTAAAGTCCCCGCCATTGACCGCCCGGAGTGCTGGCGGGGGACCTAGTTTTCCGATTTCGACATACTGCACGGCGATCGGCACTTTCGCGCGTTTTTACCAAATGTCCGATGGTAGTAGCACGTGTCCTGCTGACGGTCCTTGCTGCGGGCCGGAGTATGTTGCCGTCCCCTGCTGCGGTGACGGTTGCGACTGGCGAGCGGGCCGAGTTGAGAACGGTGGTTGTTTGCAACCTCGTTGACTTGTGGCTGGGGCACGTCGTACACACGGTCAGCCTGGAGTGCGAGGGTAGCGAGATCTTCCGTGTTATTGACGGCTAAGATTCCTCGGACGTTCTCTGGCATTTGTTCCAGGAATAAAGTTCTAAGGACTTGATTATTGCATTATCCTCCAGCGAGGTTACGCATTCGCTGCAGGCAACGCGACGACTTTTCATTTCCTAAATTGGTGTTAGTGAGCAGGCGGCGCAATCGCTTTTCAGCGGATTCACCGAAAGTTTCCAGAATTCGCGCTTTCAAGGCGCCATATTTGTTGTTTTCGGGGGGGCGCTTGAACAAGGTCACTTACTGCGTTCAGTACCTCGAAGTCCTGAAGGTTAGTCGTCGAAGAGAAAAACCTGCTTCCACAACTAAGAACCAGCTGACCGGCTCCTGCTTCCAGAATGGTGGAATCCTCATTTCGCTGACGGACAGGGCGGCGACGAACTCGTCGTTCTTCGGCTCTACGTTGCTGGCACTGGCACTGTCGTCCATTGTGAATGTTCTTGGGCGCGGAATGTATGCGTCCACTAAGTCGTCGGCACTCGCGACGTTCGAATGTGCTGGGTCGCCGTCGTTCTCGCACGGCTCGCGAATACCTAGCGAGATTTTTCGTAGGTAATCCCACGTTGTAGAACTGTTCGAATTCTTTTACGCGACGCGGCACAAGAGAAAATTGAATCGAACCGGTGAATTCGATCGCGGGGCGCGTTTTTTTACGGAGCACGTTTTTTTCGCATCACGTCGGGCCGTCACCAACTTGTAGGGATGTGACGGTTATGTAAATAAATCACCCCGTACAAAAACTTAACACTTGATTGACTCCAATAAATAACAACTAACAACTTAACAATTTCAATTGTATATTTCGAATTTAACTTCGCGTCGGCCGACAGAAACATGTAACGAAGCAATAATGGCTGCCGTCAAGGAATGCCGCTACTCATTGTGGCGTGGCGTGACGAACTGCGCTGCGGTGACAAAACGACTGCTCGTGTCAGGGCGCGATCTTACCGGCGCATTGCGGTTGGTACGGCAGTGCTCTACAACTCACAGTCGGCACATATTTAGTTCGCTGATTGCAACACTATAGAAAACTGCCCAAAGGCACAGAAAACTGTAGTACATCGAACTAAATATGTGCCGACTGTGAGTCACTACTCATGCGCCATCTATTTCCCTTTACCCACAAAAATTTGGTAAATTTCGATTTACACTATGCTTCTAATACTACTACAACTACTTCTACCACAATTACTAACTAGGCGAATAATACATTCTCGATACAGCACTGACAAAATAATAATCTCTCTATAACGGCTTCCTAACTGGAACTGTTTCGTTAGGTACTTTCTTCCCAATTAAATAAACTTAAGAAATAATGGTTATGTACGTAACCTCCAACCCCGTACTACTATTATTTAATAAGGCAATATGAAAATTTACCTGTTAGAGTATGACGACTGGCTAGTTGTTGCAAGACATTAAACTGAGTGAGGTTCTACTTTGACAGCCGTGTTTTAGGATGCATTGGATACATGGCGTAACGGTTACCAAATTTTAATATCTGAAAATCAAAACATTTTTAATTGTTGTTAATAATATAATAGTTATTTATGTACCTAGTCACTAAAGTGATAGTTTATTATTATAAAGACACTTTACTGACGTGGTGCATACAAACTTTTATCGCCAACCGTAAACATTTATAATTTAAAAATATTAACATATCAAACTTGTCACATTTCCATATGTAAAACGTAAACATACATGTCAAATTTGTTTTGAAAAGTTTGCATAAATTACCTTCATCATCATCATCAAGTAGATTTCATCCGGTGCACTTGGTAAAATCTTCCTTTTTGTTTTCTTCCACTATCCAGTACTTTACTTTACATAATTTCCATTTTTCATTGTCAAATAATTTGGAGGTTACAATTTATATATCCTTTTGTTTAGCACAATAAACCGTGTGTGTGTTAATGTGTATATTCACATTTTGTGTGCTATTACTTACTTGACTGCAATTCATTTCCAACCATTATAATCAACCTGAAATTGAAATACTAATTACAGTTTCTAATGTGTGTGTACCCACTAATAGGTAACCGATGTCCATGCATGCATTATACATCCCACGAACATCTGAACTATTGTAATTCATTCATTCATTTATTCTGAATGAAATGTTTGTGTGGTGTTACTTACTTTACTGCACTTAATTTTCAACTATTGTAATCAACCTGAAAGTGAAATATTAACTACAATTTCTAATGTGTGTGCACACATTTATAGGTTATGGGTAACCGGTGAAACTGAACCGATGTCCACACATACATTATACATCCTACGAACATCTTGTTTGTGTGGTGTTACTTACTTTACTGCACTTAATTTCCAACTATTGTAATCAATCTTGAAAGTGAAATACTAACTATAATTTCTAATGTGTGTGCACCCACTAATAGGTAATGGGTAACCGATAAAACTGAACCGATGTCCACACATACATTATATATCCTACGAACATCTGAACTATTGTAAGAGATATATGGACAGCTGAGCTGTCACCTCATTCACTTTCTTCATTTATTCTGTTCTAATTATTGCTCTGAATGAAATGTTTGTGTGGTGTTACTTACTTTACTGCACTTAATTTCCAACTATTGTAATCAACCTGAAAGTGAAATATTAACTACAATTTCTAATGTGTGTGCACACATTAATAGGTAATAGGTAACCGGTAAAACTGAACCGATGTCCACACATACATTATTCTTCATTTATTCTGTTCTAATTATTGCTCTGAATGAAATGTTTGTGTGGTGTTACTTACTTTACTGCACTTAATTTCCAACTATTGTAATCAACCTGAAAGTGAAATATTAACTACAATTTCTAATGTGTGTGCGCACATTAATAGGTAATAGGTAACCGGTAAAACTGAACCGATGTCCACACATACATTATTCTTCATTTATTCTGTTCTAATTATTGCTCTGAATGAAATGTTTGTGTGGTGTTACTTACTTTACTGCACTTAATTTCCAACTATTGTAATCAACCTGAAAGTGAAATATTAACTACAATTTCTAATGTGTGTGCACACATTAAAAGGTAATAGGTAACCGGTAAAACTGAACCGATGTCCACACATACATTATTCTTCATTTATTCTGTTCTAATTATTGCTCTGAATGAAATGTTTGTGTGGTGTTACTTACTTTTCTGCAATTAATTTACCATTACTGTAATCAACCTGAAAGTGAAATACTGTATTGTAATTTTAATCATTTTATATTATTTATGATTAGTCTTATGCTTAATTTACGTTTTGCATACCTGTTAGTGGATCATAATAACGGAGGGCCAAACAGCAACGGTACTGATCAATCGGTCACAACGATGAGAATTATACACAACAAAATAATTAATTGTTGCAAGTTAGGAAATGTATTTTACAACAAATATATTGGTTAGGTGAATTATTTGAGTTGGTAACATTGAGCGTCATCTTGACAGTCATAGATAGAAATTAACAATAGAAGTTGTATGATAAGATAATTAAGTATATTTATATAAAATTGATTTTAATTAGAAATTGATTTCTAAGGTAATTTGGGAAATTCCTAGTTGATAAAAGAACATCTGTGTACGTACTAAGTACCGTCACATAACTTATTATCATGTATTTGATGTGTTTGTGCATGTGTGTGTGTGTGTGTGTGGTTAGGTGAATTATTTGAGTTGGCTACATTGAACGTCACCATTGACAGTCAGTCATAGATAGAAAATTACAATAAAACTTATACACTAAAGTATTTCGCGGCCAAGGTGTACACAAAGCTTTTTGTGCAACTGGTACAATTAATAATAAAAAAATAACTATTGTTGTCAAAACTTTTTATGTGACTATTAGAAAACATATATTTTAACGAATAAATATTACTTCCATGACACCACGCTTTAAATTCGTCATATGCCTTTTCATATTGCCGTTTGGATTTTTGTGGTATTAAATTTTCTGTTGCAGCATCCGCTATTAATTTGATTTCTGGTGGAGTACAACTAATAGTATAATTACTATCGATCGGAATCAGACATTTTCTTAAACTGAAAATGAAGTGACAGTAAATAATAAACTAGTGTTGGCATGGCGACGCGGACTTTTTGCGTACTTTGGCGACAGATTTATTTTTTAATATATATATATATATATATATATATATATATATATATATATATATATATATATATATATATTCATTCACATTTTGTGTGCTATTACTTACTTGACTGCAATTCATTTCCAACCATTATAATCAACCTGAAATTGAAATACTAATTACAGTTTCTAATGTGTGTGTACCCATTAATAGGTAACAGGTAACCGGTAAAACTGAACCGATGTCCACACATACATTATTCTTCATTTATTCTGTTCTAATTATTGCTCTGAATGAAATGTTTGTGTAGTGTTACTTACTTGACTGCAATTCATTTCCAACCATTATAATCAACCTGAAAGTGAAATACTAACTACAATTTCTAATGTTCAAATTTGCATAAATTACCTTCATCATCAAGTAGATTTCATCCGGTGCACTTAAAATACTTTATTGTACAGTTTAGCGGCAGGTAAAGTACTTTACCTTTACTTTGGTGTATGTAAGTATGCATGTATGTATGTAACGGGTGTCCAACAATTATTGCAGTCCCGGGTGGTGTTGGAATAAAAAATGTAGGTCAATTCTTTCATGTGCCAAATAAATGAACTGACATGTTAATTGTCAAACATAACCTAAATGATCATTAGGACCGATATAATAAGATAATTATTTTACTGGTGTGTGCTACAAAGGTTAGTATATTTAAACTCTCTCTTTATAGTTATTCGTCCAATACATGTTTTCATTTTCACTACCAATCTTCACAAAATTGTTTTTATTAACTAAATGTACATTTCTGAATTGTTTGTATATAATTAAATTATATAAATACACTAATATGAGTATTAATAAATAAATAAAACCATATACAACATCTTTATTAACAAACAAATATACAAATAAACTAAATATAATACGTGTATGATACAATCAATGTTAGTGAGTTACTTTGTTTGTTTGTTAAATTTGTCTTCACTTTCCGTAATCTCTTGAAAGGTGGCATTATTTGTTTCCTTATATTCTATAATGGAATAACTATTTACAAGTGTTTCATCCTCTCCATTTCTGTAAAATATATTAGAAGTGTTACATTACAACTTATAAATTAGCAATTCAAATTTCAATTGTAGTGGGTGATTCCATATATTCGTTCAGTTTTTAAAGGCGAAATTAAACAAGTTTTTTTTCGTACAAAGGATGAACTTTATAATAAATGAAAGATGGTCTATTTATGTTGATAACCTCTTAGCATCTTTGGAATAATTTCATTATTCGATTCTCATAGAAGGTCTAGAATTAATGAACGGAAGTGGTAGTCGGATGGTGATCCTGCGAATGGGTGGGTAAGGCAAAACGTCACAAGTTGCACTCATTTTTGCTGAGTGAGTTCTGATATTACTTGAAACAGTCTCAGTGGACTCAGATGAAAAGAGCGGACTGTCCTCTCTTTAAGACATATTTGAATTGCCCAATTAAGAAAACAGAACCGCAGACATTCGGAACACATTTGCATTATTTACTAAAACTGAACGAATATATAGAACGACCCAATATTAATAATACACAATAAATGAAAACCATTCTACCATTTTCATTAAAAATAAATATCTATTGTACTTACTTTAAACATGATTAATCCTTATCCCTTATCACACCAAATAAGTTGGTAAACAAACTTTGCACGTGTTCTCTAACTGACAATCACGAAACATATTGACAATTCCGTCAGCTGTTCCGTGATGCCAACCTAAAACCAGTGATATTAAAATCTTACTAAAAATTACTCAATTAACGATTATTTCCCATAATCGCCGGAACTACCCGTAACATATTAAGATATGTTGTATTATTATTTTTGACCTGACCAGTTTGACTATACATTGTCACATTAAAAAAAAAAAAAATTAGGAAATAAACATTTATTTCAATAATCGTAATTCCCGCCTGGCCCATTTAAATAGCATTTAGTTGGCGAATTACCCCAAGGATGGCGCTGACAGCAGTCACAGACCATAACACGCACGGTTATTGTACAGTTTAGCGGCAGGTAAAGTACTTAACCTTTACTTTGGTGTATGTAAGTATGCATGTATGTATGCATGTGTGTGTGTGTGTGTGTGTGTGTGTGTGTGTGTGTGTGTGTGTGTGTGTGTGTGTGTGTGTCGGCGTGCGTAATTGAATCTTCAGGTTAAATATAAAGGGGTTAGGTGAATTATTTGAGTTGGCAACATTGATTGTCATCTTGACAGATGCTTGATTTTTAGTTGAAGATAGAAAATAACAATCTAATTTAAACTCTCCCTTTATAGTTATTCGTCCAATACATGTTTTCATTTGCACTACCAATCAACTGGAGATAAATAGAAACATCATATAATTACTGTGGGCAAGGAACGCAACAATAACAATCTAAAGCACCATTTAAGCGAGGCGAAGGAAATGTTTATGTAAAAACATCATAAAAAAAGGTCAGTAATATATTATATTCTTATTTAAGATAATTAGGACCGATATAATAAGATAATTATTTTACTGGTGTGTGCTAAAAAGGTTAGTAAATTTATACTCTCTCTTTATAGTTATTCGTCCAATACATGTTTTCATTTTCACTACCAATCAACTGGAGATAAACAGAAACATCATATAACTACTGTGGGCAAGCAACGCAACAATAACAATCTAAAGCACCATTTAAGCGAGGCGAAGGAAATGTTTATGTAAAAACATCATAAATAAAGGTCAGTTAGTTAGGTTAGTTTTCAGGTTAAATATAAAGGGGTTAGGTGAATTATTTGAGTTGGCTACATTGATTGTCGTCTTGACAGATGCTTGATTTTTAGTTGAAGATAGAAAATAACAATCTAATTTAAACTCTCCCTTTATAGTTATTCGTCCAATACATGTTTTCATTTGCACTACCAATCAACTGGAGATAAATAGAAACATCATATAATTACTGTGGGCAAGGAACGCAACAATAACAATCTAAAGCACCATTTAAGCGAGGCGAAGGAAATGTTTATGTAAAAACATCATAAATAAAGGTCAGTAATATATTATATTCTTATTTAAGATAATTAGGACCGATATAATAAGATAATTATTTTACTGGTGTGTGCTAAAAAGGTTAGTAAATTTATACTCTCTCTTTATAGTTATTCTTCCAATACATGTTTTCATTTGCACTACCAATCAACTGGAGATAAATAGAAACATCATATTATTACTGTGGGCAAGGAATGCAACAATAACAATCTAAAGCACCATTTAAGCGAGGCGAAGGAAATGTTTATGTAAAAACACATAAATAAAGGTCAGTAATATATTATATTCTCATTTAAGATAATTAGGACCGATATAATAAGATAATTATTTTACTGGTGTGTGCTAAAAAGGTTAGTAAATTTATACTCTCTCTTTATAGTTATTCGTCCAATACATGTTTTCATTTTCACTACCAATCAACTGGAGATAAACAGAAACATCATATAATTACTGTGGGCAAGCAACGCAACAATAACAATCTAAAGCACCATTTAAGCGAGGCGAAGGAAATGTTTATGTAAAAACATCATAAATAAAGGTCAGTTAGTTAGGTTAGTCTTCGGGTTAAATATAAAGGGGTTAGGTGAATTATTTGAGTTGGCAACATTGATTGTCATCTTGACAGATGCTTGATTTTTAGTTGAAGATAGAAAATAACAATCTAATTTAAACTCTCCCTTTATAGTTATTCGTCCAATACATGTTTTCATTTGCACTACCAATCAACTGGAGATAAATAGAAACATCATATAATTACTGTGGGCAAGCAACGCAACAATAACAATCTAAAGCATCATTTAAGCGAGGCAAAGGAAATGTTTATGTAAAAACATCATAAATAAAGGTCAGTAATATATTATATTCTCATTTAAGATCATTAAGACCGATATAATAAGATAATTATTTTACTGGTGTGTGCTACAAAGGTTAGTAAATTTATATATCGATGTTCTCTTTATCCAGAGACGCAGACAGGACAAGAAATGATTTTCGATTTTGGACTTTTACAAAGCCAAGCCCATGCATGGTTTTTCAGTTGGATGGAAGCTGTATCAATACTCATGGAGCACTGTAAGGTAGTTCTCTATTACATTTAAAATTAATTAAAAGACATGATGTTGGTTGATTTTCTAAGGTAACCTAAAAAATTCCTAGTTGAAAACAGAATGTCTATGTACATACTAAGCACCTTCACATCACGATCAGGTGTTTATTGTGTTCGTGCATGCGTGTGTTGTTACACAATTTTTAATACATTATGTTCTTAAGTTAAGATTATTAGGATCGATATAATAAGATAATTATTTTACTGGTGTGTGCTACAAAGGTTAGTAAATTTATATATCAATGTTCTCATTAGCCAGAGATGAAGGCAGGACAAGTAATGATTTCCGATTTTGGACTGCTACGAAGCGAAGCCCTCGCACGGTTTTTCTAAGCTGAAGCTGTATCGATACTCGTGTAGCACTGTGAGGTAATTTTCTATTATTCTGGACCGATCAAGTACGGTCACCATCACTAATAACCATGTATTTGTTGTGTTTGTGCATGCACATTGGTATTTTTAGGGTAATTGAATCTTCAGGTTAGAAATAGAGGTTAAGTGAATTATTTGAGTTGGCAACAATTAACAATGTTTATGTAAGTAAGTAGGAAACATCCTCAACAAAGATCAGTATTATATATTATCCATTTAGTTAAAATTGTTAGGATCAATATAATAAGATGATTATTTTAGTGGTGTGTGCTACAAAGGTTTGTAAATGTATATATATATATATCGATGTTCTCTTTATCCAGAGACGGTCATAGGACAACAAATGATTTTCGATTTTGGGCGAAGCCCTCGTATGGTTTTTCTATTGTAATCTGTATCGATACTAGTAATTTTCTAATATGCATATGTATTTGTTGTGTTCGTGCATGTTTATATGGTGATGACTGATCTTATAATGTCATGTTTGATTGGTTTCCTTCGGCTTTTGAGGTCTATTTCTACTGCACGTCACCTATTAGTGGAGTACATTAGACAACCCTAGTAGCAGGAAATTATATGCCGGTCTTTCAATAAAACTTTTACCGATTAATTATGTATTATTAATTGAGAACAGGTAGACATATAAGTAGTTGTATCATGTATGCATGAAGAATACTCCCTTTTAGCATCAACAGTGTCGCCAGTAAAGCAATCTAAAATGAAGTGATCATCACAGATGGTAGTTGTACTGTTCGGATAGCTATATCATATGAATTCATAGGGATACAGTTTACTTTTATGACGTAATATCACTAAATAAAGGCTGCCGGACCCTTGTGTGGTCGTAGTTGCTTCCGGAGAAATTCACCAGGCAAGTAATTCCGTAAATTATCCATCGAATCTTAGGCGACGTTGTTCGTGCAGAGGGATGTAGTGGAATGCAGTAGGCTCGATATTAAGACGGAATCGCCTCCGGACGGGCCCCGAAAGGTTCCATGGAATCCTACCCCTATGGCCGAAGTTGTTTACCTGTTGAAAAGTTCACGGGGAGTCTTTGAGCACCGTCGGAAAAGCCAACATCCTTCATTCTTTCTGTCCGATACTCGGAACTAGCAAAAGGAGGCCCATTTTTGGAGCACTCTCACGTCACTAGGTGTACACCGAATTGAGCGAAATACGTCTGGATCTCTTTATCGAACCTCTAAGAACACACCCTAGAAACGGAAAGCCGTTACTCGTCCAA
Organism: Ontholestes murinus; assembly: GCA_963969525.1. Lineage (NCBI taxonomy): Eukaryota > Metazoa > Arthropoda > Insecta > Coleoptera > Staphylinidae > Ontholestes > Ontholestes murinus. The sequence goes on along the minus strand of OZ018393.1, from coordinate 34,242,971 downwards.
AGGGGCTCCCTGTCGTCTCGAATTCCTAACAGGGCACCGGTGCCGTCGAAGTGAGGCCTTCAGTTCGAGCGCCCATTTCGAGGTCTCCCAGCGGGCCACTAGTGAAGCCGTTGGGTCATTCGAACTGACAGATGTTCTGCGTGTTCCCTTAATTCTATGGAGCCGCTAGAAGTACATCTACACTCCCACGATACCCCGCTGAAGCCGGCCAATCTGACACGATGCCTGTTTCGAAACGGTCGGGGACTAGATCGGCAAAAATTGTTTTTATTCATGCATCCGTTCGTCCTGTTTAGAACCACCTCCTACTTGAATGTCTGGTAACGTTGTAAGTGTGTTTTTGATTTACAGTCGAGTCTCAGACGCACACTGCACGCACGTACGTCCTAGACTCCGCACGACACGTTAGCGGTTGTATTTTTTGTTTATTTGTTTTGAATTACTCAATTCGTAAACGTTTATCACCAACAACGCTATAAAAAAAATGGCCGACGTAGCTACTCCAGTTCAGGCCGCTTCGCCGACCTCGGCATCAGCGACAGCCGTCAAGAAGGCTGCTTCTCCTAAGAAGGCGAAAAACCCCAGGACGAAACCTTCTCATCCACCTACCTCGGAGATGGTCTGCAACGCAATCAAGAGCCTGAAAGAGCGTGGCGGTTCTTCTCTGCAAGCCATCAAGAAGTACGTCACAGCAAATTACAAGGTTGACGCGGAAAAGATGTCACCATTCATTAAGAAGTATCTCAAGTCGGCTGTGACCTCGGGCACTCTCGTTCAGACGAAGGGCAAGGGGGCGTCTGGATCATTCAAGCTCGCTTCCGGTTCGTCGACGGGCGCTAAGGTCGTCAGTGGAGCAGAGGCCAAGGCCAAGACCGCCAAGAAGTCTACAACCACGAAGGCGGCAAAATCACCTAAGAGTGCAGCGAAAAGTGGTGGCCGAGGCGGAGCCAAGAAGGCCGACGCAGGAGAAAAGAAATCCTCGACCGGAAAGGCCAAAAAAGCCTCATCCGCCACCGCTACTGCCGAGAAGAAGGTAGCAAAATCGAAGGCGAAGTCGTCGTCTCCGTCGAAGGCCAAAAAGGCGACAAAGAGCGGTCCTACGAAAAAACCCAAAGCACCCAAGCCGAAGAGGGCGAAGGCCGCTCCGAAAACCGTCGCAAAGAAACCGTCTCCAAAAAAGAAGTAGTCGACGACAACCACTATTATTTTTTTAATGTGGGAACATGTGACAACGGTAGAACCTGGGGCAATGTCGCTCCCAAAAAATGGCCCTTTTAAGGGCCACAAAAAATTTAAATTCAAAGATTATTCATTGTCAAGCAAGCACACTATACATACATATGTGACAGACAGATAGATAGATAGATAGATAGATAGATAGGCATATGATAGATATATAGATAGTCATATGATAGATAGACCGATAGACAGACATACATACATTCATATATAAGAAAAAAAAAAAAAAAAAAACAATTCATTAAATATATATACTAATATCAGTATGCTTCCTGAATTTTTTATAATGTACAAAATTCTTTAAATTATTGAGATTTTTGTGGTTCTGAAAAGAACCGGTCAATTTGATTTAAATCCAAACTTAACTACCCCACATCATCATCGTATGATAAACGGGCAAGTTAAAGGGTGGGAAATTAAGCACGCTCTCCGCGGATACGTCTGGCCAACTGGATGTCCTTTGGCATGATGGTAACGCGCTTGGCGTGAATGGCGCACAGATTGGTATCTTCGAAAAGACCGACTAAGTAAGCTTCGCTGGCTTCTTGCAAAGCCATCACTGCCGAACTCTGGAAACGAAGATCGGTCTTAAAATCCTGGGCTATTTCACGGACCAGACGCTGGAATGGAAGTTTGCGGATTAGAAGTTCGGTACTCTTCTGATAACGACGGATCTCGCGGAGAGCAACGGTGCCCGGCCTGTAACGATGGGGTTTCTTTACACCGCCGGTGGCTGGGGCACTCTTGCGTGCCGCTTTGGTGGCCAGCTGTTTGCGGGGAGCCTTTCCTCCGGTCGATTTACGAGCTGTCTGCTTGGTACGAGCCATTATTAATTTGGTTTATAACGATGTACACCGTGTTCGTGTTAATCGTGATTTAAAAAGGAACAATATTACAGGCCTGTATATATAAGTTTGTCTTTTACTTCCACAGCGGTAGACGGCAGCACTTTCATTCGGCAACATGGTGACCGCACATGTATATAAGTGAGGGGGGGTCCGTTTGGTTCAACACACACGTTCTCGTCTGTCCGCCGTTCCGAACAGACACCACCATGGGCAGAACTAGATCCAAACGCAAACCCAAAGAAGCCAACGCTAAACTCGACAGCTTCCACATACAACCTCTCGCGACGACATCTTCAACTCCGCAAACACCAACGACACCTCCTTCTTCGTCCGCCTCCATGGATTCTACTCCTCCACTCTCCTTCTCTTACTCGAATTCCTCCACTTCCCCCTCAACCGCCGAAGCCTCGACCGCCGCCACCGCGTCCGCCCATGACGCCGCTCCATCGTGCAACCCCACGACGTCTTCTCCGAAGGGGTCCTCGACTCCTGGGGCACCACGTCACAAAGGTGCCCCCTCACCCATCAGCACCCAGTGGACACCATCTCCGATGGGGTCTTCAACCCCTGGTGCACCAGGTCACCCTGGTGCTCCCTCACCCGTCGCCAGCACCTGGACACCATCGCCAGCAAGCCCCCTAGGACCTGGGGGCCATCTCCAAGGAATTTCAACTTTTAACACCACAAATGCCCACAGCGTCTCGCCCATTCCTCCCCCGCAAACGGGAGCTCCACCAGCAGAAGCCGGCTGGACAAAGGTCCAGCCCCGTCGCACCAAACCACAGTCCGGGTCCTTCGCCGGAGCCACCAAAAGGTACGTGTACCACATCAACGTCACCGGTATCCCCAGTGTAAGCTGCCATCCCAAAACCATTTTCCAAATTCTTGAGCAAGCTGATCACAACTTTGACATCGTCTCCATCACCTTCCCTCCCAAAACACCCACAGTAGCCTCCGTTCGCTCATACAACCACCGCATTTGCAAACTGATAACTCAGCATCTTCAAAGAGCCTTTCCAGAGAAAAAAATAACCTCCTATGGGAACCATCTCCCTAAACCACCCCGTCGCCTACCCTCCTTCTCCTGTGTCATTCGCGACACTCCCGACTTCTTCAAGGCGGATGATATTCTCCGCATCTCCAACTCATCTGGCTTTGGCCTCCACCACGTCTCCAACATAATCTCGCGAGCCACTAACAAACCGACCCGCCTCTACAGGCTCTTCTCCCGTAACCAGGAGGACATTGACCGCCTCATCCGAGATGGTATTAAGCTCGGCCCCTTCCGGCGCTTCGCCGAACCTTCTGCTCCCCTCCCCCTTCGTCCCATTCAATGCTCTACGTGCATGGAGTTTCACAACTCCTCTTCCCCTTGCACTAGACCCACTACCTGCGGTCTCTGCGCAGGCAATCACAGCTCCAACCAGTGCTCCGCCTCCGTACCTAAATGCGCCCAATGCGGCGCCAACCATCCAGCCTTCTTCAATAACTGTCCCAAAAAACTTGAAGTAGCAAAGTCCCTCACGGACTCCACAGCAGCTCCCCCTAAATTTGCACCCCTCAATAACAACCCTCCCATCGAGCAAATTATCATCCAATTGATCACGGCCACCCTCTCGAAACTCCATCCCACCCAATCGTTAGCCATCCAAGAGGCTATCTCAGTCGCCGCCTCAGAAATCCTTGGCCTCAGTGTCGTCTTTCTGAACTCCTCCTCTGTCCACGTCGTCACCCATCCGCTCCCACCACCTCCTCTCGACCCTCGACCACAACATCAGACCCCAGAGTAAACATATATTAAAAAAAAAAAAAAAAAAAAAAAAAAAAAAAAAAAAAAAAAAAAAAAAAAAAAACCGATACTCCACACCATATCACCCTCCACCTACTCATCTCTGCACACGTCACCACATCTTCACCTCTCCCCCAAGAAGCACGTACCTCCGGGACCCGGACCCTCCGCCGGACCTTCGCCAGCCATGTTACGTTGTCCACTCGCCGCTACTCCAGTCTGCAGAGGCTACGGCCTACATCAGACGTTAAACCCCGGTGCCACGGCACCACCGGATCGTTTGGTTCAGTTTTACAGTTGCAGTTCAACAGAAAACAAACAAACAAACATGACTGGTCGTGGAAAAGGAGGAAAGGGTTTGGGAAAGGGAGGCGCCAAGCGTCATCGTAAAGTTTTACGTGATAACATCCAGGGTATCACCAAGCCGGCAATCAGGCGTTTGGCCCGTCGTGGAGGTGTAAAACGTATCTCCGGTCTGATTTACGAAGAGACCCGCGGTGTCTTGAAAGTGTTCCTTGAGAACGTTATTCGTGACGCCGTCACCTACACCGAACACGCAAAACGTAAGACGGTGACCGCAATGGATGTTGTCTACGCCTTGAAGAGACAGGGTCGCACCCTGTACGGTTTCGGCGGTTAAGATCAATTTCGGCACACATACACACACCCTGAAGATGTCGTGTTGCGAAACCAACAAATTAGTATCGGTTCTTTTCAGAACCACAATTACTTTAAAATTCAAAGATTAAAAACATTGTTCAATATTTTAATCCATCCGCAAAAAAAATAAAAATATCGATAATACAATTACATTTAAATATCACTATTTCTGTTTTATTACTGAATTCGACGTGGATCTCATGAAAGCATCGCGTTTTAAATTAACTATAAGCAAATCACTCACTCCATTGCGGAACATGCAAATCGAATATTGGCGCAAAGTTTTAAAAATAACCTAAAATTATAGAGAGATAAACATGCATTTATGTAGAGGGGATGTTATATTTAGGTTGGTAATCATGATGAAACTACCATTGATTAGTATGTTGTGTCACATATTTCAAATATCAATCGATTTATTTATTTCATTTATGATGTATGAATGTATGTATGTATGAATGAATGAGTGTATGTATGTATGATGTAGGGGTAGGTACGTACAATGTATTTATCTTTAAATTATTTTAAAATTTGTGGCCCTGAGAAGGGCCGTTTTAAAACTGCTGCTGTTGCTGTTGAGATGGAATGAGAAACCTTCTTAGGGCTTCTTTTCCGTCTTCTTGGGAAGGAGTACGGCCTGGATGTTGGGCAGCACACCTCCCTGGGCGATCGTAACGCCAGAAAGTAGTTTATTCAACTCTTCGTCGTTACGGATGGCCAGTTGTAAATGACGGGGAATAATACGAGTTTTCTTGTTATCCCTGGCGGCGTTTCCTGCCAACTCCAACACTTCGGCGGCTAAGTATTCCATGACGGCTGCCAAGTAAACTGGAGCGCCGGCACCGACGCGCTCGGCATAATTTCCCTTCCTCAACAATCTGTGGATACGACCAACAGGGAATTGAAGTCCAGCACGGTTAGAACGAGACTTCGCCTTTCCCTTAACTTTACCGCCCTTGCCACGTCCAGACATATTGATATTCGTTTAAGAGATACAAACAAATAGAGATAGATACAGCGATCGTCAGCGTTACCGACTGAATAAACCTATTTGGGTTGAACTTGGGTTATATAGCCACCTGAGGGAGAATACACAGAGATGGCGCACCAACGTGCGCGTTGATACAGTCCGGTTTCGAGAAGGCGGGGCGATATAAGGATTGTGAGTGCTGTGAAATACACTCGTTTTGCTGTCGCGCCGTACAGATCAGCACGATCACGTAACTAGACAAGATGCCACCAAAAACCAGCGGTAAAGCTGCCAAAAAGGCTGGAAAGGCCCAAAAGAACATCTCCAAGGGTGATAAAAAGAAGAAGCGCAGGAGGAAGGAGAGCTACGCAATCTACATCTACAAAGTACTGAAACAAGTACATCCCGATACCGGTATCTCCAGTAAGGCCATGAGTATCATGAACAGTTTCGTCAATGATATTTTTGAACGTATCGCTGCCGAAGCTTCCAGGCTCGCGCACTACAATAAGAGATCCACCATCACCAGTAGGGAAATCCAAACTGCAGTGCGTCTCTTACTGCCCGGTGAATTAGCGAAACACGCCGTTAGTGAAGGTACAAAGGCCGTCACCAAATACACCAGTTCCAAGTAAATTTTTTACATGGAAAACAATTAATTAAAAACCGGTTCTTTTCAGAACCACGAATTGTCATATAATTCGAAGATATATGAGACATTAACATACCTTAACAGTAGTGGGAGGGATATAATAGGAATCACATGCTGGATAATTCTCCATCCTATGGCAACTCCATAGAGGGAAATAATTATCCAAACTGTGTTGGTGTTTTCTTGGTTCTCGTCCTCGACTTTCGAAGTCGACCGTTCGTTCCAAAAAGAGGGGCAACGGCACGCGGTGTTCCCAAGCGGTCACCCATCCAAGTACTGACCGCGCCCGACGTTGCTTGACTTCGGTGATCGGACGAGAACCAATTAAAGACCAATTAAAGACCAATTAAAATTTATTATAAAGAATTAACGATTGAACACACATTAATAACGATATTAATATTTACAATTAATAAATTATATAACTAATTACCTGCTAATTTAGCTTACATTAGTAATGTTAGTCGGATGCACAAACAAATTAATTGAAAATGCGGGATCGGCTTCGGTTATGGCTTGCAGAGCTTCAGTTGCGGTGATGGTTAATTTGGAAATTTTGCCGGGAAATGTTAAAAGAGAAAAACCCAGTTCAGGTGCGGTAGTATTGCGCCGTTACTCCACCGATGATCGCCAGCGATCATCAACAGAGTAAGGCGCTAAAAACGCTGTACCCGTCTCTCCCCAGCCAGTAGAGAGAGAGAGGTACAGTTTTGGTGCAAACATGGTTGCCTACCAAATTTTGAATTTTGATTTAGAAGTTAACAAAATGTATTACAAAAGATGTGAGTTGCAGAAATAATCAATTTAGAATTTAGGAAAAATTCACACAGCGCTCCCCCAATCAAAAACCCCGCGGACGGAGTCACTGATTGAAAAAGCGCGTGTGCGAATGTGGTAAACGATGTTTGATTCTGAAAGGCAAAAGGCCCCTCCGCGCTCTTTTAATTGTGGCCATAAGTGGGTTATTACCCAGCTGTTTGAAATAGAACTTTTCAGTTCTTGATGCACAGTACTCCTCAAGCATTGGTACATCCGCTTCTGCGTGAAGGTCATTGATACGTTCGTATCGACCTTTTCCCAATACAAGTCTTAAACATTTGTTCTGTACTATTTGTAAATTTTGCTGTCGTGTGCGCGATGCACAGTTCCAGACGGGAACTGCATAAACCATCACCGGCCGAATGACGGTTTTATAAAGAGTTGCCTTATTGGCTATCGATAACTTACTGGATTTTGAAAGTAGCGGATACAGCGAGCGTATTACACCGCTCGCCTTCTCCGCTGTCCGATTTATGTGTTGGCCAAATAATAATTTTGAGTCTAAATGCACCCCAAGATATTTTACCGACGTTTTTACCGGCACGTGGTAGTTGTTGACGGTGATCGGCGCAAAGAATTTGACCTGTGCGTTCTTCCTATGGAAGACGATGGATTCGCATTTGTCCGCGTTTATGCGGATCTTCCATTTATCGAAATACGCACAGATCAAATCTGCGTGTATTTGCACTTTCTTAAGTGCAACAGGTGCACACCACGATTCGGCGTACACGGCCGTGTCGTCGGCAAAAAGTGCCAGGTTGGTATTTGGCATCTTGGGGATGTCATTAACATAAAAGTTAAAAAGAATTGGGGCCAGGACGCTTCCCTGAGGGACACCGGACTGGATTACCTTGCCATTAGATAACACGTCACCAACCGCTACTCGTAGTGTACGTGAGGTTAAGAAGGATTTTATCACGCACACCAGGTGCGGTGACATCCTTGAAATAAGCAGTTTGTATATTAGCCCGTCTAGCCAAACTCGGTCGAAAGCACGTTCGATGTCAAGTAACAGCATCGCTGTTACTTTGTTCTCATTAAATTTTAATGAGATATCGTTAACAATGCGAGCAATTTGCTGCGTGGTGTTATGACCACGTCTGAAGCCAAATTGCTCGTCGATATAGGTTTTACGTGCGTGCACGCGTATCCTGTTCAACAGGACACGCTCATAAATTTTGGACAGGCCGCTTAGTAAACTAATCGGCCTGTAGCTAGACGGACTTGTGTGTGGTTTGTTAATTTTGAGTATCGGAACGACCTTGGCAATTTTCCATGCATCTGGAAAATAATTGTTAAGAATGCACGCGTTTATGATTTTAATTACAAGCACGATAGCCTTTCTCGATAAATTTTTGATAACACGATTATGAATTTCGTCCAGTCCCGGGGCTTTGTTCCCCGGTAATGAACGAATTATATCGGTTATTTCGCGCAGTGTACATAATTTGTAACCTTCATTATAGTTCGGGCCTAAATTGTTCATAAACTCATTCACGCGCTCGGAAATCCGAGATTGATCCGGCGTAAGCGGATCGAGCGCATGAACTTGTTCATAATTACTTGAAAGCATTTCTGCTTGCTCAATTTTCGTTATTGCCAAATCATTGTTCGCGTTACGGAGCGCAGGCAACTCAGAGCGCGGGCGTTTCAGCCGACGGGCTGTCTCCCACACTCCTGTCGCGTCCGCTCTGTTTAACTTCTCAATTTTACGATCCCAGGTGCGGCTCCTGTGTTCGTGAATTTTGGTTCGAATTATACGCGTTTGGCTTGCCGCCTCGTGCTTGTAATTAATATCTCGCGTTCTTTGCCAAAGCCGTCTAATCCGATTTCTTTCCCGAATTAAATTAATTATGTCGTTGGGAAGAGTGTTGTCGTTGTTTGTGTCTATGTTTCTCTGTCGGATGTGTTTCTTAGATGCTTTGTTAATGATGTGAGTGAATTTATCGACCATGTTGTCAATGTCCTCTACGTTCTGCAAGTGAGGCAGGGAAACTTCTCGGTCGATCCTGGCACGGAATCCGTTCCAGTCAGCGCTCGAGAAGTCCCACACTTTGCGAATAACGCTCGGCTCTTTGTCAGAGCCGATGGTGAAGAGTATGGGATTGTGGTCCGATGGTAGCTCGGAAACCACCATAATGTCCGACATTTCGCCGACATTCTTATTGACAACAAGGTCGATGCATGTAGGTGTGGTGCCGTTTTGTGGAAAGTGTGTTGGTGCAAGTGGAAAGAATAGGTGTGTGTTGGGACGCGTGTGTGAAGTTGTGTATTTCAGTAGCGTGGTGCCGTTTGCGTTATTAATGTGGCAATTCCAGTACCTATGACGGGCATTGTAATCGCCGGCCATTACCACGCGATGTCCTAGGCCCGTCAAATAATTTAGATCCGCGAATGATAAAATGTTACGGGGCGAATTGTAAATGGAAATTATTACCGTACCGTCATTTAACCGTACGCACACATTTTCAATCGAAATATCGCGACTTTGAATTTGGATATGTGGAATATTTAAACTTACTAGGAGTGCGACGCCACCCATATGGGCAGTTTTGTCTCTTCGATAACATCTGTATCCGCGAATGCTGAGCCGGTCCCGTTCGGTCAGTTTTGTTTCGCAAATACAAATGACGTCGATTTTGCTCCTAGCAAGGAACTCAATCAGTTCGCCAATTTTGTCTAAAATGCCATTTGCGTTCCAAGAACAGATGTTTAAGGTGAATGTGATGGGCCAGCGTTTAAGTACTTACTGAGGAAGTACTGCATCACTATTGAGTCGCGTTGCGCTGGAGGGGACATTTTCAATTGGGTGATTAATCTCTGCAACTCACCAAAGATATCCGTTAGATTTACCAATTGATTGAGCTCTGCATATAGCCCGCCGATGCCATCGAAGGCCGATACCCCATTGCTGTTGTTGTGTCCATGGCTAAAATTGAAATTTTGATTAAAATTATTATTTGAGTTGGACGGGAGTGTGAACGCCCCGCCCTTATTTGCATTATTGTTCGATTGGCTCATATTCTGCCTCGGATTTAGGGGCGGGAAATCAGCACTATTCATTTTCCACCTATTATGCTGCGGCGCCGGAGCGTCCACGTATCTTCTTGGGCGTCGTTGCTCTTGGGTTTTCGCCGTTCTTTTAGCGATGCTCACGTACACCGGACAATCAATGGAACATGCAGGGTGCGCGCCTTTGCAGTTAGCACATGTGGCTGGCGTCTCTCTTGATTTCGTGCAGAGCCACGAATTATGCCCGGCACTGCACTTAACGCAACGCGCAAGCGCGAAGCAATTTCTCTGCGAATGTCCCCAACGCTGGCAGTTCTTGCATTGCATTACAGACCTCTTGTTCCTGTAGCGCACCCAGGTTACACGAGTGTACAGAATGTATTTGTGTTTTAGGTTTAGGCTCTTGACCGTGTGCTCATTGCTCACCACAATCATGTAAGCTGGAGGATCGGTCTTCTTCATAAGAGCCACCCTGTCGATTTTGATTCCCTGGTCCTCCAGGGCAAACTGAATGTCTTCTTCGGTAATGGTAGGGTCGTGTAACCCGTGGAGGACAAATGGCCTCGTCCTTAGCTCCTTAGGAGTAAACGTAAAATGCGAGACACCTGCATTTTTGAGCTCACTATTTAGCTTAATACGGTCCTCCTCTGTGGCCGGGTTATAATGGACCTGGCCCTTCCCGTACCTCATCGTTGTTTTAATGCCACCATTCTGGTTCAGCATTTTGAGTAACGAGCCCGCACTCGATGGATCAATTAATGCCACCACTTCTGGTGGCTTGCTGGCTTTCTTTACGGGTTCAGTTTTTTGATTATTGTGATTTGACACGGTAGGCCTATTCACCGTATCGGTAGATATTATTCTCACCTTCGGGCTGCAACTAGCTCCGTCTGCTTGTGCTAGGGCACTGAACCTATTAGAGGTCGGGATGCTAATTACGGATTGGCCGTCTTCATTGTCACTATTAACGGCGAGTTCCATCTCCTCCGTCACTTGCGTCGAGTTCTTCCTTTTAATTAATTGTGAATTTTGTTCTTTCACTGCTCTTAATTCCTCCATGGTCTGCTGGAGTAATGCAGTAACATCCTTCAATTTCTGTGAATCGTCCATTCTTTCCGGTTTGTTCGCAGCCAGGCGCTCCTTCGCCTTGAAGCTGTCTCTCAAATCTTTCGCCAGGGGGCAGGCGGGTGCCCGCATGCACTGCAACGTTGCACGTCGCTCCCTTGGTTTGTTTTCTTCCCTCTTGCTTACTATTAAACTGTTCTCTCTCGCACTCACTGGACTCGCGCACACACGGAGCGCACGCAAACACGTCCGTACTGTTCGGCTGCTCGAACCGAACTGGACGAGAACCGGTATGTTCAACGTGGTATGGCCGTTGCCTGATATTATTTTTGTGGATAATGGATGATGAGGTACATCGAGGGTCAAAATCTACATTGATATAATTCTTTTCCTGTACACACACCCATATCCACGAAAATTTACCAAAAGTTCAAAGTTCTTGCGACAAAGAATATATAGAACCTTGATACAGGACAGACTTGGACTTGCCACTATCGCGCAACTTGTAAGTAAATGGTGAATCTGCTTTCGAAATCGACTGTTTCAAAATGAAGGGCAACGGCACGCGGTGTTCCCAAGCGGTCACCCATCCAAGTACTGACCGCGCCCGACGTTGCTTGACTTCGGTGATCGGACGAGAACCAATTAAAGAACCAATTAAAGAACCAATTAAAATTTATTATAAAGAATTAACGATTGAACACACATTAATAACGATATTAATATTTACAATTAATAAATTATATAACTAATTACCTGCTAATTTAGCTTACATTAGTAATGTTAGTCGGATGCACAAACAAATTAATTGAAAATGCGGGATCGGCTTCGGTTATGGCTTGCAGAGCTTCAGTTGCGGTGATGGTTAATTTGGAAATTTTGCCGGGAAATGTTAAAAGAGAAAAACCCAGTTCAGGTGCGGTAGTATTGCGCCGTTACTCCACCGATGATCGCCAGCGATCATCAACAGAGTAAGGCGCTAAAAACGCTGTACCCATCTCTCCCCAGCCAGTAGAGAGAGAGAGGTACAGTTTTGGTGCAAACATGGTTGCCTACCAAATTTTGAATTTTGATTTAGAAGTTAACAAAATGTATTACAAAAGATGTGAGTTGCAGAAATAATCAATTTAGAATTTAGAGAAATTCACACAGCGCTCCCCCAATCAAAAACCCCGCGGACGGAGTCACTGATTGAAAAAGCGCGTGTGTGAATGTGGTAAACGATGTTTGATTCTGAAAGGCAAAAGGCCCCTCCGCGCTGTTTTAATTGTGGCCATAAGTGGGTTATTACCCAGCTGTTTGAAATAGAACTTTTCAGTTCTTGATGCACAGTACTCCTCAAGCATTGGTACATCCGCTTCTGCGTGAAGGTCATTGATACGTTCGTATCGACCTTTTCCCAATACAAGTCTTAAACATTTGTTCTGTACTATTTGTAAATTTTGCTGTCGTGTGCGCGATGCACAGTTCCAGACGGGAACTGCATAAACCATCACCGGCCGAATGACGGTTTTATAAAGAGTTGCCTTATTGGCTATCGATAACTTACTGGATTTTGAAAGTAGCGGATACAGCGAGCGTATTACACCGCTCGCCTTCTCCGCTGTCCGATTTATGTGTTGGCCAAATAATAATTTTGAGTCTAAATGCACCCCAAGATATTTTACCGACGTTTTTACCGGCACGTGGTAGTTGTTGACGGTGATCGGCGCAAAGAATTTGACCTGTGCGTTCTTCCTATGGAAGACGATGGATTCGCATTTGTCCGCGTTTATGCGGATCTTCCATTTATTGAAATACGCACAGATCAAATCTGCGTGTATTTGCACTTTCTTAAGTGCAACAGGAGCACACCACGATTCGGCGTACACGGCCGTGTCGTCGGCAAAAAGTGCCAGGTTGGTATTTGGCATCTTGGGGATGTCATTAACATAAAAGTTAAAAAGAATTGGGGCCAGGACGCTTCCCTGAGGGACACCGGACTGGATTACCTTGCCATTAGATAACACGTCACCAACCGCTACTCGTAGTGTACGTGAGGTTAAGAAGGATTTTATCACGCACACCAGGTGCGGTGACATCCTTGAAATAAGCAGTTTGTATATTAGCCCGTCTAGCCAAACTCGGTCGAAAGCACGTTCGATGTCAAGTAACAGCATCGCTGTTACTTTGTTCTCATTAAATTTTAATGAGATATCGTTAACAATGCGAGCAATTTGCTGCGTGGTGTTATGACCACGTCTGAAGCCAAATTGCTCGTCGATATAGGTTTTACGTGCGTGCACGCGTATCCTGTTCAACAGGACACGCTCATAAATTTTGGACAGGCCGCTTAGTAAACTAATCGGCCTGTAGCTAGACGGACTTGTGTGTGGTTTGTTAATTTTGAGTATCGGAACGACCTTGGCAATTTTCCATGCATCTGGAAAATAATTGTTAAGAATGCACGCGTTTATGATTTTAATTACGAGCACGATAGCCTTTCTCGATAAATTTTTGATAACACGATTATGAATTTCGTCCAGTCCCGGGGCTTTGTTCCCCGGTAATGAACGAATTATATCGGTTATTTCGCGCAGTGTACATAATTTGTAACCTTCATTATAGTTCGGGCCTAAATTGTTCATAAACTCATTCACGCGCTCGGAAATCCGAGATTGATCCGGCGTAAGCGGATCGAGCGCATGAACTTGTTCATAATTACTTGCAAGCATTTCTGCTTGCTCAATTTTCGTTATTGCCAAATCATTGTTCGCGTTACGGAGCGCAGGCAACTCAGAGTGCGGGCGTTTCAGCCGACGGGCTGTCTCCCACACTCCTGTCGCGTCCGCTCTGTTTAACTTCTCAATTTTACGATCCCAGGTGCGGCTCCTGTGTTCGTGAATTTTGGTTCGAATTATACGCGTTTGGCTTGCCGCCTCGTGCTTGTAATTAATATCACGCGTTCTTTGCCAAAGCCGTCTAATCCGATTTCTTTCCCGAATTAAATTAATTATGTCGTTGGGAAGAGTGTTGTCGTTGTTTGTGTCTATGTTTCTCTGTCGGATGTGTTTCTTAGATGCTTTGTTAATGATGTGAGTGAATTTATCGACCATGTTGTCAATGTCCTCTACGTTCTGCAAGTGAGGCAGGGAAACTTCTCGGTCGATCCTGGCACGGAATCCGTTCCAGTCAGCGCTCGAGAAGTCCCACACTTTGCGAATAACGCTCGGCTCTTTGTCAGAGCCGATGGTGAAGAGTATGGGATTGTGGTCCGATGGTAGCTCGGAAACCACCATAATGTCCGACATTTCGCCGACATTCTTATTGACAACAAGGTCGATGCATGTAGGTGTGGTGCCGTTTTGTGGAAAGTGTGTTGGTGCAAGTGGAAAGAATAGGTGTGTGTTGGGACGCGTGTGTGAAGTTGTGTATTTCAGTAGCGTGGTGCCGTTTGCGTTATTAATGTGGCAATTCCAGTACCTATGACGGGCATTGTAATCGCCGGCCATTACCACGCGATGTCCTAGGCCCGTCAAATAATTTAGATCCGCGAATGATAAAATGTTACGGGGCGAATTGTAAATGGAAATTATTACCGTACCGTCATTTAACCGTACGCACACATTTTCAATCGAAATATCGCGACTTTGAATTTGGATATGTGGAATATTTAAACTTACTAGGAGTGCGACGCCACCCATATGGGCAGTTTTGTCTCTTCGATAACATCTGTATCCGCGAATGCTGAGCCGGTCCCGTTCGGTCAGTTTTGTTTCGCAAATACAAATGACGTCGATTTTGCTCCTAGCAAGGAACTCAATCAGTTCGCCAATTTTGTCTAAAATGCCATTTGCGTTCCAAGAACAGATGTTTAAGGTGAATGTGATGGGCCAGCGTTTAAGTACTTACTGAGGAAGTACTGCATCACTATTGAGTCGCGTTGCGCTGGAGGGGACATTTTCAATTGGGTGATTAATCTCTGCAACTCACCAAAGATATCCGTTAGATTTACCAATTGGTTAAGCTCTGCGTATAGCCCGCCGATGCCATCGAAGGCCGATACCCCATTGCTGTTGTTGTGTCCATGGCTAAAATTGAAATTTTGATTAAAATTATTATTATTTGAGTTGGACGGGAGTGTGAACGCCCCGCCCTTATTTGCATTATTGTTCGATTGGCTCATATTCTGCCTCGGATTTAGGGGCGGGAAATCAGCACTATTCATTTTCCACCTATTATGCTGCGGCGCCGGAGCGTCCACGTATCTTCTTGGGCGTCGTTGCTCTTGGGTTTTCGCCGTTCTTTTAGCGATGCTCACGTACACCGGACAATCAATGGAACATGCAGGGTGCGCGCCTTTGCAGTTAGCACATGTAGCTGGCGTCTCTCTTGATTTCGTGCAGAGCCACGAATTATGCCCGGCACTGCACTTAACGCAACGCGCAAGCGCGAAGCAATTTCTCTGCGAATGTCCCCAACGCTGGCAGTTCTTGCATTGCATTACAGACCTCTTGTTCCTGTAGCGCACCCAGGTTACACGGGTGTACAGAATGTATTTGTGTTTTAGGTTTAGGCTCTTGACCGTGTGCTCATTGCTCACCACAATCATGTAAGCTGGAGGATCGGTCTTCTTCATAAGAGCCACCCTGTCGATTTTGATTCCCTGGTCCTCCAGGGCAAACTGAATGTCTTCTTCAGTGATGGTAGGATCGTGTAACCCATGGAGGACAAATGGCCTCGTCCTTAGCTCCTTAGGGGTAAAAGTAAAATGCGAGACACCTGCATTTTTGAGCTCGCTGTTCAACTTAATACGGTCCTCCTCTGTGGCCGGGTTATAATGGACCTGGCCCTTCCCGTACCTCATAGTTGTCTTAATGCCACCATTCTGGTTCAGCATTTTGAGCAACGAGCCCGCACTCGATGGATCAATTAATGCCACCACTTCTGGTGGCTTGCTGGCTTTCTTAACGGGTTCAGTTTTTTGATTATTGTGATTTGACACGGTAGGCCTATTCACCGTATCGGTAGATATTATTCTAACCTTCGGGCTGCAACTAGCTCCGTCTGCTTGTGCTAGGGCACTGAACCTATTAGAGGTCGGGATGCTAATTACGGATTGACCGTCTTCATTGTCACTATTAACGGCGAGTTCCATCTCCTCCGTCATTTGCGTAGGGCTCTTCCTTTTTATTAATTGTGAATTTTGTTCTTTCACAGCTCTTAATTCCTCCATGGTCTGCTGGAGTAATGCAGTAACATCCTTCAATTTCTGTGAATCGTCCATCCTTTCCGGTTTGTTCGCAGCCAGGCGCTCCTTCGCCTTGAAGCTGTCTCTCGAATCTTTCACCAGGGGGCAGGCGGGTGCCCGCATGCACTGCAACGTTGCACGTCGCTCCCTTGGTATGTTTTCTTCCCTCTTGCTTTCTATTAAACTGTTCTCTCTCGCACTCACTGGACTCGCGCACACACGGAGCGCACGCAAACACGTCCGTACTGTTCGGCTGCTCGAACCGAACTGGACGAGAACCGGTATGTTCAACGTGGTATGGCCGTTGCCTGACATTATTTGTGTGGATAATCGAGAGTTAGTATACTTCAACCCTCGATTATCCATACCCTGCTGCTACTAATACTACTACCACTACTACTACTACCACTACTACTACTACTACCACTACTACTACTACTACCACTACTACTACTACTACCACTACTACTACTACTACCACTACTACAACTACTACCATTACTAAGCGAACCAGTAAATTTCGTGGATTTACTTACTTACCTGTGACTATGTGGTGATGAACATCCTTCTTGGACACCTCGGGTGGCTTTGAAGGAGATGTTACGTCCGGAAAATCCGCAAGGATGGCTGCTTAGACGTCGTTTGTTCGGGCGAACGTGGATATGGTCGGAATTCTGGAGGTCGTGGAACCTGTGACTATGGACAGTGAGGTTATGCGCTTACCCTGCAAATCTACTACCAAGCCGTATTTTCGGAGGAGATCGGCTCCAATGATTGGTCGGGAGACATCCGCGATATTAGAGCAGCGGCGCGGGATAGCCGAAACATCTGCACCTGTGCCTATTAGGAAGCTGAGTTCCGGTCGCTTAGGGTTAGGCAGTTTCGCGTAAAGTCCCCGCCATTGACCGCCCGGAGTGCTGGCGGGGGACCTAGTTTTCCGATTTCGACATACTGCACGGCGATCGGCACTTTCGCGCGTTTTTACCAAATGTCCGATGGTAGTAGCACGTGTCCTGCTGACGGTCCTTGCTGCGGGCCGGAGTATGTTGCCGTCCCCTGCTGCGGTGACGGTTGCGACTGGCGAGCGGGCCGAGTTGAGAACGGTGGTTGTTTGCAACCTCGTTGACTTGTGGCTGGGGCACGTCGTACACACGGTCAGCCTGGAGTGCGAGGGTAGCGAGATCTTCCGTGTTATTGACGGCTAAGATTCCTCGGACGTTCTCTGGCATTTGTTCCAGGAATAAAGTTCTAAGGACTTGATTATTGCATTATCCTCCAGCGAGGTTACGCATTCGCTGCAGGCAACGCGACGACTTTTCATTTCCTAAATTGGTGTTAGTGAGCAGGCGGCGCAATCGCTTTTCAGCGGATTCACCGAAAGTTTCCAGAATTCGCGCTTTCAAGGCGCCATATTTGTTGTTTTCGGGGGGGCGCTTGAACAAGGTCACTTACTGCGTTCAGTACCTCGAAGTCCTGAAGGTTAGTCGTCGAAGAGAAAAACCTGCTTCCACAACTAAGAACCAGCTGACCGGCTCCTGCTTCCAGAATGGTGGAATCCTCATTTCGCTGACGGACAGGGCGGCGACGAACTCGTCGTTCTTCGGCTCTACGTTGCTGGCACTGGCACTGTCGTCCATTGTGAATGTTCTTGGGCGCGGAATGTATGCGTCCACTAAGTCGTCGGCACTCGCGACGTTCGAATGTGCTGGGTCGCCGTCGTTCTCGCACGGCTCGCGAATACCTAGCGAGATTTTTCGTAGGTAATCCCACGTTGTAGAACTGTTCGAATTCTTTTACGCGACGCGGCACAAGAGAAAATTGAATCGAACCGGTGAATTCGATCGCGGGGCGCGTTTTTTTACG
This sequence comes from Ontholestes murinus, assembly GCA_963969525.1. Taxonomy (NCBI): domain Eukaryota; kingdom Metazoa; phylum Arthropoda; class Insecta; order Coleoptera; family Staphylinidae; genus Ontholestes; species Ontholestes murinus. The sequence goes on along the minus strand of OZ018393.1, from coordinate 34,224,824 downwards.
GAGCACGTTTTTTTCGCATCACGTCGGGCCGTCACCAACTTGTAGGGATGTGACGGTTATGTAAATAAATCACCCCGTACAAAAACTTAACACTTGATTGACTCCAATAAATAACAACTAACAACTTAACAATTTCAATTGTATATTTCGAATTTAACTTCGCGTCGGCCGACAGAAACATGTAACGAAGCAATAATGGCTGCCGTCAAGGAATGCCGCTACTCATTGTGGCGTGGCGTGACGAACTGCGCTGCGGTGACAAAACGACTGCTCGTGTCAGGGCGCGATCTTACCGGCGCATTGCGGTTGGTACGGCAGTGCTCTACAACTCACAGTCGGCACATATTTAGTTCGCTGATTGCAACACTATAGAAAACTGCCCAAAGGCACAGAAAACTGTAGTACATCGAACTAAATATGTGCCGACTGTGAGTCACTACTCATGCGCCATCTATTTCCCTTTACCCACAAAAATTTGGTAAATTTCGATTTACACTATGCTTCTAATACTACTACAACTACTTCTACCACAATTACTAACTAGGCGAATAATACATTCTCGATACAGCACTGACAAAATAATAATCTCTCTATAACGGCTTCCTAACTGGAACTGTTTCGTTAGGTACTTTCTTCCCAATTAAATAAACTTAAGAAATAATGGTTATGTACGTAACCTCCAACCCCGTACTACTATTATTTAATAAGGCAATATGAAAATTTACCTGTTAGAGTATGACGACTGGCTAGTTGTTGCAAGACATTAAACTGAGTGAGGTTCTACTTTGACAGCCGTGTTTTAGGATGCATTGGATACATGGCGTAACGGTTACCAAATTTTAATATCTGAAAATCAAAACATTTTTAATTGTTGTTAATAATATAATAGTTATTTATGTACCTAGTCACTAAAGTGATAGTTTATTATTATAAAGACACTTTACTGACGTGGTGCATACAAACTTTTATCGCCAACCGTAAACATTTATAATTTAAAAATATTAACATATCAAACTTGTCACATTTCCATATGTAAAACGTAAACATACATGTCAAATTTGTTTTGAAAAGTTTGCATAAATTACCTTCATCATCATCATCAAGTAGATTTCATCCGGTGCACTTGGTAAAATCTTCCTTTTTGTTTTCTTCCACTATCCAGTACTTTACTTTACATAATTTCCATTTTTCATTGTCAAATAATTTGGAGGTTACAATTTATATATCCTTTTGTTTAGCACAATAAACCGTGTGTGTGTTAATGTGTATATTCACATTTTGTGTGCTATTACTTACTTGACTGCAATTCATTTCCAACCATTATAATCAACCTGAAATTGAAATACTAATTACAGTTTCTAATGTGTGTGTACCCACTAATAGGTAACCGATGTCCATGCATGCATTATACATCCCACGAACATCTGAACTATTGTAATTCATTCATTCATTTATTCTGAATGAAATGTTTGTGTGGTGTTACTTACTTTACTGCACTTAATTTTCAACTATTGTAATCAACCTGAAAGTGAAATATTAACTACAATTTCTAATGTGTGTGCACACATTTATAGGTTATGGGTAACCGGTGAAACTGAACCGATGTCCACACATACATTATACATCCTACGAACATCTTGTTTGTGTGGTGTTACTTACTTTACTGCACTTAATTTCCAACTATTGTAATCAATCTTGAAAGTGAAATACTAACTATAATTTCTAATGTGTGTGCACCCACTAATAGGTAATGGGTAACCGATAAAACTGAACCGATGTCCACACATACATTATATATCCTACGAACATCTGAACTATTGTAAGAGATATATGGACAGCTGAGCTGTCACCTCATTCACTTTCTTCATTTATTCTGTTCTAATTATTGCTCTGAATGAAATGTTTGTGTGGTGTTACTTACTTTACTGCACTTAATTTCCAACTATTGTAATCAACCTGAAAGTGAAATATTAACTACAATTTCTAATGTGTGTGCACACATTAATAGGTAATAGGTAACCGGTAAAACTGAACCGATGTCCACACATACATTATTCTTCATTTATTCTGTTCTAATTATTGCTCTGAATGAAATGTTTGTGTGGTGTTACTTACTTTACTGCACTTAATTTCCAACTATTGTAATCAACCTGAAAGTGAAATATTAACTACAATTTCTAATGTGTGTGCGCACATTAATAGGTAATAGGTAACCGGTAAAACTGAACCGATGTCCACACATACATTATTCTTCATTTATTCTGTTCTAATTATTGCTCTGAATGAAATGTTTGTGTGGTGTTACTTACTTTACTGCACTTAATTTCCAACTATTGTAATCAACCTGAAAGTGAAATATTAACTACAATTTCTAATGTGTGTGCACACATTAAAAGGTAATAGGTAACCGGTAAAACTGAACCGATGTCCACACATACATTATTCTTCATTTATTCTGTTCTAATTATTGCTCTGAATGAAATGTTTGTGTGGTGTTACTTACTTTTCTGCAATTAATTTACCATTACTGTAATCAACCTGAAAGTGAAATACTGTATTGTAATTTTAATCATTTTATATTATTTATGATTAGTCTTATGCTTAATTTACGTTTTGCATACCTGTTAGTGGATCATAATAACGGAGGGCCAAACAGCAACGGTACTGATCAATCGGTCACAACGATGAGAATTATACACAACAAAATAATTAATTGTTGCAAGTTAGGAAATGTATTTTACAACAAATATATTGGTTAGGTGAATTATTTGAGTTGGTAACATTGAGCGTCATCTTGACAGTCATAGATAGAAATTAACAATAGAAGTTGTATGATAAGATAATTAAGTATATTTATATAAAATTGATTTTAATTAGAAATTGATTTCTAAGGTAATTTGGGAAATTCCTAGTTGATAAAAGAACATCTGTGTACGTACTAAGTACCGTCACATAACTTATTATCATGTATTTGATGTGTTTGTGCATGTGTGTGTGTGTGTGTGTGGTTAGGTGAATTATTTGAGTTGGCTACATTGAACGTCACCATTGACAGTCAGTCATAGATAGAAAATTACAATAAAACTTATACACTAAAGTATTTCGCGGCCAAGGTGTACACAAAGCTTTTTGTGCAACTGGTACAATTAATAATAAAAAAATAACTATTGTTGTCAAAACTTTTTATGTGACTATTAGAAAACATATATTTTAACGAATAAATATTACTTCCATGACACCACGCTTTAAATTCGTCATATGCCTTTTCATATTGCCGTTTGGATTTTTGTGGTATTAAATTTTCTGTTGCAGCATCCGCTATTAATTTGATTTCTGGTGGAGTACAACTAATAGTATAATTACTATCGATCGGAATCAGACATTTTCTTAAACTGAAAATGAAGTGACAGTAAATAATAAACTAGTGTTGGCATGGCGACGCGGACTTTTTGCGTACTTTGGCGACAGATTTATTTTTTAATATATATATATATATATATATATATATATATATATATATATATATATATATATATATATATTCATTCACATTTTGTGTGCTATTACTTACTTGACTGCAATTCATTTCCAACCATTATAATCAACCTGAAATTGAAATACTAATTACAGTTTCTAATGTGTGTGTACCCATTAATAGGTAACAGGTAACCGGTAAAACTGAACCGATGTCCACACATACATTATTCTTCATTTATTCTGTTCTAATTATTGCTCTGAATGAAATGTTTGTGTAGTGTTACTTACTTGACTGCAATTCATTTCCAACCATTATAATCAACCTGAAAGTGAAATACTAACTACAATTTCTAATGTTCAAATTTGCATAAATTACCTTCATCATCAAGTAGATTTCATCCGGTGCACTTAAAATACTTTATTGTACAGTTTAGCGGCAGGTAAAGTACTTTACCTTTACTTTGGTGTATGTAAGTATGCATGTATGTATGTAACGGGTGTCCAACAATTATTGCAGTCCCGGGTGGTGTTGGAATAAAAAATGTAGGTCAATTCTTTCATGTGCCAAATAAATGAACTGACATGTTAATTGTCAAACATAACCTAAATGATCATTAGGACCGATATAATAAGATAATTATTTTACTGGTGTGTGCTACAAAGGTTAGTATATTTAAACTCTCTCTTTATAGTTATTCGTCCAATACATGTTTTCATTTTCACTACCAATCTTCACAAAATTGTTTTTATTAACTAAATGTACATTTCTGAATTGTTTGTATATAATTAAATTATATAAATACACTAATATGAGTATTAATAAATAAATAAAACCATATACAACATCTTTATTAACAAACAAATATACAAATAAACTAAATATAATACGTGTATGATACAATCAATGTTAGTGAGTTACTTTGTTTGTTTGTTAAATTTGTCTTCACTTTCCGTAATCTCTTGAAAGGTGGCATTATTTGTTTCCTTATATTCTATAATGGAATAACTATTTACAAGTGTTTCATCCTCTCCATTTCTGTAAAATATATTAGAAGTGTTACATTACAACTTATAAATTAGCAATTCAAATTTCAATTGTAGTGGGTGATTCCATATATTCGTTCAGTTTTTAAAGGCGAAATTAAACAAGTTTTTTTTCGTACAAAGGATGAACTTTATAATAAATGAAAGATGGTCTATTTATGTTGATAACCTCTTAGCATCTTTGGAATAATTTCATTATTCGATTCTCATAGAAGGTCTAGAATTAATGAACGGAAGTGGTAGTCGGATGGTGATCCTGCGAATGGGTGGGTAAGGCAAAACGTCACAAGTTGCACTCATTTTTGCTGAGTGAGTTCTGATATTACTTGAAACAGTCTCAGTGGACTCAGATGAAAAGAGCGGACTGTCCTCTCTTTAAGACATATTTGAATTGCCCAATTAAGAAAACAGAACCGCAGACATTCGGAACACATTTGCATTATTTACTAAAACTGAACGAATATATAGAACGACCCAATATTAATAATACACAATAAATGAAAACCATTCTACCATTTTCATTAAAAATAAATATCTATTGTACTTACTTTAAACATGATTAATCCTTATCCCTTATCACACCAAATAAGTTGGTAAACAAACTTTGCACGTGTTCTCTAACTGACAATCACGAAACATATTGACAATTCCGTCAGCTGTTCCGTGATGCCAACCTAAAACCAGTGATATTAAAATCTTACTAAAAATTACTCAATTAACGATTATTTCCCATAATCGCCGGAACTACCCGTAACATATTAAGATATGTTGTATTATTATTTTTGACCTGACCAGTTTGACTATACATTGTCACATTAAAAAAAAAAAAAATTAGGAAATAAACATTTATTTCAATAATCGTAATTCCCGCCTGGCCCATTTAAATAGCATTTAGTTGGCGAATTACCCCAAGGATGGCGCTGACAGCAGTCACAGACCATAACACGCACGGTTATTGTACAGTTTAGCGGCAGGTAAAGTACTTAACCTTTACTTTGGTGTATGTAAGTATGCATGTATGTATGCATGTGTGTGTGTGTGTGTGTGTGTGTGTGTGTGTGTGTGTGTGTGTGTGTGTGTGTGTGTGTGTCGGCGTGCGTAATTGAATCTTCAGGTTAAATATAAAGGGGTTAGGTGAATTATTTGAGTTGGCAACATTGATTGTCATCTTGACAGATGCTTGATTTTTAGTTGAAGATAGAAAATAACAATCTAATTTAAACTCTCCCTTTATAGTTATTCGTCCAATACATGTTTTCATTTGCACTACCAATCAACTGGAGATAAATAGAAACATCATATAATTACTGTGGGCAAGGAACGCAACAATAACAATCTAAAGCACCATTTAAGCGAGGCGAAGGAAATGTTTATGTAAAAACATCATAAAAAAAGGTCAGTAATATATTATATTCTTATTTAAGATAATTAGGACCGATATAATAAGATAATTATTTTACTGGTGTGTGCTAAAAAGGTTAGTAAATTTATACTCTCTCTTTATAGTTATTCGTCCAATACATGTTTTCATTTTCACTACCAATCAACTGGAGATAAACAGAAACATCATATAACTACTGTGGGCAAGCAACGCAACAATAACAATCTAAAGCACCATTTAAGCGAGGCGAAGGAAATGTTTATGTAAAAACATCATAAATAAAGGTCAGTTAGTTAGGTTAGTTTTCAGGTTAAATATAAAGGGGTTAGGTGAATTATTTGAGTTGGCTACATTGATTGTCGTCTTGACAGATGCTTGATTTTTAGTTGAAGATAGAAAATAACAATCTAATTTAAACTCTCCCTTTATAGTTATTCGTCCAATACATGTTTTCATTTGCACTACCAATCAACTGGAGATAAATAGAAACATCATATAATTACTGTGGGCAAGGAACGCAACAATAACAATCTAAAGCACCATTTAAGCGAGGCGAAGGAAATGTTTATGTAAAAACATCATAAATAAAGGTCAGTAATATATTATATTCTTATTTAAGATAATTAGGACCGATATAATAAGATAATTATTTTACTGGTGTGTGCTAAAAAGGTTAGTAAATTTATACTCTCTCTTTATAGTTATTCTTCCAATACATGTTTTCATTTGCACTACCAATCAACTGGAGATAAATAGAAACATCATATTATTACTGTGGGCAAGGAATGCAACAATAACAATCTAAAGCACCATTTAAGCGAGGCGAAGGAAATGTTTATGTAAAAACACATAAATAAAGGTCAGTAATATATTATATTCTCATTTAAGATAATTAGGACCGATATAATAAGATAATTATTTTACTGGTGTGTGCTAAAAAGGTTAGTAAATTTATACTCTCTCTTTATAGTTATTCGTCCAATACATGTTTTCATTTTCACTACCAATCAACTGGAGATAAACAGAAACATCATATAATTACTGTGGGCAAGCAACGCAACAATAACAATCTAAAGCACCATTTAAGCGAGGCGAAGGAAATGTTTATGTAAAAACATCATAAATAAAGGTCAGTTAGTTAGGTTAGTCTTCGGGTTAAATATAAAGGGGTTAGGTGAATTATTTGAGTTGGCAACATTGATTGTCATCTTGACAGATGCTTGATTTTTAGTTGAAGATAGAAAATAACAATCTAATTTAAACTCTCCCTTTATAGTTATTCGTCCAATACATGTTTTCATTTGCACTACCAATCAACTGGAGATAAATAGAAACATCATATAATTACTGTGGGCAAGCAACGCAACAATAACAATCTAAAGCATCATTTAAGCGAGGCAAAGGAAATGTTTATGTAAAAACATCATAAATAAAGGTCAGTAATATATTATATTCTCATTTAAGATCATTAAGACCGATATAATAAGATAATTATTTTACTGGTGTGTGCTACAAAGGTTAGTAAATTTATATATCGATGTTCTCTTTATCCAGAGACGCAGACAGGACAAGAAATGATTTTCGATTTTGGACTTTTACAAAGCCAAGCCCATGCATGGTTTTTCAGTTGGATGGAAGCTGTATCAATACTCATGGAGCACTGTAAGGTAGTTCTCTATTACATTTAAAATTAATTAAAAGACATGATGTTGGTTGATTTTCTAAGGTAACCTAAAAAATTCCTAGTTGAAAACAGAATGTCTATGTACATACTAAGCACCTTCACATCACGATCAGGTGTTTATTGTGTTCGTGCATGCGTGTGTTGTTACACAATTTTTAATACATTATGTTCTTAAGTTAAGATTATTAGGATCGATATAATAAGATAATTATTTTACTGGTGTGTGCTACAAAGGTTAGTAAATTTATATATCAATGTTCTCATTAGCCAGAGATGAAGGCAGGACAAGTAATGATTTCCGATTTTGGACTGCTACGAAGCGAAGCCCTCGCACGGTTTTTCTAAGCTGAAGCTGTATCGATACTCGTGTAGCACTGTGAGGTAATTTTCTATTATTCTGGACCGATCAAGTACGGTCACCATCACTAATAACCATGTATTTGTTGTGTTTGTGCATGCACATTGGTATTTTTAGGGTAATTGAATCTTCAGGTTAGAAATAGAGGTTAAGTGAATTATTTGAGTTGGCAACAATTAACAATGTTTATGTAAGTAAGTAGGAAACATCCTCAACAAAGATCAGTATTATATATTATCCATTTAGTTAAAATTGTTAGGATCAATATAATAAGATGATTATTTTAGTGGTGTGTGCTACAAAGGTTTGTAAATGTATATATATATATATCGATGTTCTCTTTATCCAGAGACGGTCATAGGACAACAAATGATTTTCGATTTTGGGCGAAGCCCTCGTATGGTTTTTCTATTGTAATCTGTATCGATACTAGTAATTTTCTAATATGCATATGTATTTGTTGTGTTCGTGCATGTTTATATGGTGATGACTGATCTTATAATGTCATGTTTGATTGGTTTCCTTCGGCTTTTGAGGTCTATTTCTACTGCACGTCACCTATTAGTGGAGTACATTAGACAACCCTAGTAGCAGGAAATTATATGCCGGTCTTTCAATAAAACTTTTACCGATTAATTATGTATTATTAATTGAGAACAGGTAGACATATAAGTAGTTGTATCATGTATGCATGAAGAATACTCCCTTTTAGCATCAACAGTGTCGCCAGTAAAGCAATCTAAAATGAAGTGATCATCACAGATGGTAGTTGTACTGTTCGGATAGCTATATCATATGAATTCATAGGGATACAGTTTACTTTTATGACGTAATATCACTAAATAAAGGCTGCCGGACCCTTGTGTGGTCGTAGTTGCTTCCGGAGAAATTCACCAGGCAAGTAATTCCGTAAATTATCCATCGAATCTTAGGCGACGTTGTTCGTGCAGAGGGATGTAGTGGAATGCAGTAGGCTCGATATTAAGACGGAATCGCCTCCGGACGGGCCCCGAAAGGTTCCATGGAATCCTACCCCTATGGCCGAAGTTGTTTACCTGTTGAAAAGTTCACGGGGAGTCTTTGAGCACCGTCGGAAAAGCCAACATCCTTCATTCTTTCTGTCCGATACTCGGAACTAGCAAAAGGAGGCCCATTTTTGGAGCACTCTCACGTCACTAGGTGTACACCGAATTGAGCGAAATACGTCTGGATCTCTTTATCGAACCTCTAAGAACACACCCTAGAAACGGAAAGCCGTTACTCGTCCAAAGGGGCTCCCTGTCGTCTCGAATTCCTAACAGGGCACCGGTGCCGTCGAAGTGAGGCCTTCAGTTCGAGCGCCCATTTCGAGGTCTCCCAGCGGGCCACTAGTGAAGCCGTTGGGTCATTCGAACTGACAGATGTTCTGCGTGTTCCCTTAATTCTATGGAGCCGCTAGAAGTACATCTACACTCCCACGATACCCCGCTGAAGCCGGCCAATCTGACACGATGCCTGTTTCGAAACGGTCGGGGACTAGATCGGCAAAAATTGTTTTTATTCATGCATCCGTTCGTCCTGTTTAGAACCACCTCCTACTTGAATGTCTGGTAACGTTGTAAGTGTGTTTTTGATTTACAGTCGAGTCTCAGACGCACCGGAGCTACGTTAGAGTCAAACTGTAAGTTTTTGAACAGGATACTCAAGCGAAATCGTCGTCGCCTCCACGATGGAGTGCGACGAGGCGGAAGGCGTTGACATCTACGCCGACCTCGAGAGCGACATGCCTACGACCGCGCCCGCAGAGTCCGCCGCGCCCATTGCGCCCGGTCCGGGGAAGGTCGTCATGCCTGAATCGGAATACCGAGCATTGATGGACATCATAGCATCCAACAAAGACGAGATCCGCGCGTTACAAGACGACCTCAAACGGCTCCATGAGCAACGAGCTATGCGTAACGGCAAACCAAAGCGTGACCACCCCAGGTCTGGGGCCGGCTGCCCCTCTCCGAACCCGACAACAACGACGACGAAACCACCCGCAGTTGTCACTGCGTCCGAGAACGCGAAGCAATCACCACCCGCGGTCATCACCGCGCCCGCGACACCCAAAACCCCCGCGGTTATCACCGCGCCCGAAGTTACGCCGATCGAAATAGACGGCTCATCTGACGACGACGACGGATTTTCGGTCTCGAAATCCGCGAAAAAACGCCACGCGAGGGCAGCCCGAAAGCGCCTTGCGGCCCAAGAGTCAGCCACTTCCGCGGCAAAAAAGCAAGCGGCCGAAACACCGCTCCCCGTTGATCCCGTTCCACGTACGGGAAGCAAAAACAAAACGAGTCGCCCGGCCGAAAACAACGCGCCGGCAACATCGCGTAGCCCGGCCGTAAACAGCGCGCCGACGAAAAATACGCGAAACGCGCCCGCACCCGTGGCCTCATCCAGCGCCCGGGCAAACTCCGAGAATAACGCGCCCGCGACGGAAAACGTTAGGGTTACCAACTCGACACCGGCTCCGTCGATTAAACGTCCACCACGGATCGTGCTGCGTTCGAAGAATAATTGGCTTTCCATGGCCGCTCGATTCAAGGAAATTGGTGTTTCCATCATCAAGAGCAAATCCGTTGCTAACGGTATAGATGTCTATACCGAAACTCCCACAGATTACCGTAAGGCTACTGCCTTCCTTGACAAGGAGGGCATACTTTACCACACCTTCGACCTCGATGAGGATAAACTCCTCAAGGTGGTCATCAGAGGCATCACCACAGATATCCCGGTTCAGCGAGTCCTAGACTATCTTACGGATAGTAACATTCCGGCGGTTGCAGCGCACCGCATGTTCAGCCGTGATGGCAGGGCATACGAGCTAGTCTACGTCAAACTCCAGAATACAGATGAAGGCAAAAGAGTCTTCAAACAAAATTTCATCTGCGATCTCTCCGTAAGGGTCGAACCAAAACGGAAATCCCCCGGCGGCAATCAATGCCACCGATGCCAGTTAATCGGCCACGCACAGTCCAACTGTCGCGCGAATTTCGTCTGCGTGAAGTGCGCAGGCAACCACCCCACGGCGGAGTGCTCCATCTCGGAGGACACTCCCGCGAAATGCGCCAACTGCCAGGGTGACCACCCGGCAAGCTACCGCGGCTGCAATGCGTTCACGCAATTGCAGAAGAAAAAGCCTGCGACTTTCAACTCTAACTATCGTCAAGAAGGTTTCTCCTTCAGACAAGCGCTCGGTGGCCCCTCGGCCGCCGCCCCACAATCCTCAAGCGTTCCTCAATCGACCGGCCCAGTCAACTGGGCCATGATTTTCGAAGACCTACTCACCAGGACTTCTAACCAGGCAGACAGAGATATCTTAAGCATGGCTTATGCTAAAATAGTTGCCAAATCCTAGGCATTCTAGTATTTGTCCCCCAAAATCCCTGAGACGCCGTAAATCCGCTCGGTGTCACTGCTCCTTCCGAGGAGGGTGACACTAAGGAAGACCGGATCCCCCCCATAATCTTTGCGATCAATTCGCTGCGCCCCGACTAGAGAAGACCTGTTGGTCCTGGACTAGTCTTCGATCAGAGTCCGCGGAGGAGAGGTTTTAGTCGGTAAAAGTCCGACACTACCCTACTACAAGGGTGTCCATGAGGATTTCCTCTCCTCTCATCAAAAAAAAAAAAAAAAAAAAAAAAAAAAAATAAGTGTGTTTTTGATTTACAGTCGAGTCTCAGACGCACACTGCACGCACGTACGTCCTAGACTCCGCACGACACGTTAGCGGTTGTATTTTTTGTTTATTTGTTTTGAATTACTCAATTCGTAAACGTTTATCACCAACAACGCTATAAAAAAAATGGCCGACGTAGCTACTCCAGTTCAGGCCGCTTCGCCGACCTCGGCATCAGCGACAGCCGTCAAGAAGGCTGCTTCTCCTAAGAAGGCGAAAAACCCCAGGACGAAACCTTCTCATCCACCTACCTCGGAGATGGTCTGCAACGCAATCAAGAGCCTGAAAGAGCGTGGCGGTTCTTCTCTGCAAGCCATCAAGAAGTACGTCACAGCAAATTACAAGGTTGACGCGGAAAAGATGTCACCATTCATTAAGAAGTATCTCAAGTCGGCTGTGACCTCGGGCACTCTCGTTCAGACGAAGGGCAAGGGGGCGTCTGGATCATTCAAGCTCGCTTCCGGTTCGTCGACGGGCGCTAAGGTCGTCAGTGGAGCAGAGGCCAAGGCCAAGACCGCCAAGAAGTCTACAACCACGAAGGCGGCAAAATCACCTAAGAGTGCAGCGAAAAGTGGTGGCCGAGGCGGAGCCAAGAAGGCCGACGCAGGAGAAAAGAAATCCTCGACCGGAAAGGCCAAAAAAGCCTCATCCGCCACCGCTACTGCCGAGAAGAAGGTAGCAAAATCGAAGGCGAAGTCGTCGTCTCCGTCGAAGGCCAAAAAGGCGACAAAGAGCGGTCCTACGAAAAAACCCAAAGCACCCAAGCCGAAGAGGGCGAAGGCCGCTCCGAAAACCGTCGCAAAGAAACCGTCTCCAAAAAAGAAGTAGTCGACGACAACCACTATTATTTTTTTAATGTGGGAACATGTGACAACGGTAGAACCTGGGGCAATGTCGCTCCCAAAAAATGGCCCTTTTAAGGGCCACAAAAAATTTAAATTCAAAGATTATTCATTGTCAAGCAAGCACACTATACATACATATGTGACAGACAGATAGATAGATAGATAGATAGATAGATAGGCATATGATAGATATATAGATAGGCATATGATAGATAGACCGATAGACAGACATACATACATATATACATTCATATATAAGAAAAAAAAAAAAAAAAAAACCAATTCATTAAATATATATACTAATATCAGTATGCTTCCTGAATTTTTTATAATGTACAAAATTCTTTAAATTATTGAGATTTTTGTGGTTCTGAAAAGAACCGGTCAATTTGATTTAAATCCAAACTTAACTACCCCACATCATCATCGTATGATAAACGGGCAAGTTAAAGGGTGGGAAATTAAGCACGCTCTCCGCGGATACGTCTGGCCAACTGGATGTCCTTTGGCATGATGGTAACGCGCTTGGCGTGAATGGCGCACAGATTGGTATCTTCGAAAAGACCGACTAAGTAAGCTTCGCTGGCTTCTTGCAAAGCCATCACTGCCGAACTCTGGAAACGAAGATCGGTCTTAAAATCCTGGGCTATTTCACGGACCAGACGCTGGAATGGAAGTTTGCGGATTAGAAGTTCGGTACTCTTCTGATAACGACGGATCTCGCGGAGAGCAACGGTGCCCGGCCTGTAACGATGGGGTTTCTTTACACCGCCGGTGGCTGGGGCACTCTTGCGTGCCGCTTTGGTGGCCAGCTGTTTGCGGGGAGCCTTTCCTCCGGTCGATTTACGAGCTGTCTGCTTGGTACGAGCCATTATTAATTTGGTTTATAACGATGTACACCGTGTTCGTGTTAATCGTGATTTAAAAAGGAACAATATTACAGGCCTGTATATATAAGTTTGTCTTTTACTTCCACAGCGGTAGACGGCAGCACTTTCATTCGGCAACATGGTGACCGCACATGTATATAAGTGAGGGGGGGTCCGTTTGGTTCAGTTTTACAGTTGCAGTTCAACAGAAAACAAACAAACAAACATGACTGGTCGTGGAAAAGGAGGAAAGGGTTTGGGAAAGGGAGGCGCCAAGCGTCATCGTAAAGTTTTACGTGATAACATCCAGGGTATCACCAAGCCGGCAATCAGGCGTTTGGCCCGTCGTGGAGGTGTAAAACGTATCTCCGGTCTGATTTACGAAGAGACCCGCGGTGTCTTGAAAGTGTTCCTTGAGAACGTTATTCGTGACGCCGTCACCTACACCGAACACGCAAAACGTAAGACGGTGACCGCAATGGATGTTGTCTACGCCTTGAAGAGACAGGGTCGCACCCTGTACGGTTTCGGCGGTTAAGATCAATTTCGGCACACATACACACACCCTGAAGATGTCGTGTTGCGAAACCAACAAATTAGTATCGGTTCTTTTCAGAACCACAATTACTTTAAAATTCAAAGATTAAAAACATTGTTCAATATTTTAATCCACAAAAAAATAATAATATCGATAATCGACAATTGCGGAACATGCAAATCGAATATTGGCGCAAATTTTTAAAAATAACCTAAAATTATAGAGAGATAAACATGCATTTATGTAGAGGGGATGTTATATTTAGGTTGGTAATCATGATGAAACTACCATTGATTAGTATGTTGTGTCACATATTTCAAATATCAATCGATTTATTTATTTCATTTATGATGTATGAATGTATGTATGTATGAATGAATGAATGAATGAATGAATGTATGGTGTAGGGGTGGTAGGTAAGTACAATGTATTTATCTTTAAATTATTTTAAAATTTGTGGCCCTGAGAAGGGCCGTTTTAAAACTGCTGCTGTTGCTGTTGAGATGGAATGAGAAACCTTCTTAGGGCTTCTTTTCCGTCTTCTTGGGAAGGAGTACGGCCTGGATGTTGGGCAGCACACCTCCCTGGGCGATCGTAACGCCAGAAAGTAGTTTATTCAACTCTTCGTCGTTACGGATGGCCAGTTGTAAATGACGGGGAATAATACGAGTTTTCTTGTTATCCCTGGCGGCGTTTCCTGCCAACTCCAACACTTCGGCGGCTAAGTATTCCATGACGGCTGCCAAGTAAACTGGAGCGCCGGCACCGACGCGCTCGGCATAATTTCCCTTCCTCAACAATCTGTGGATACGACCAACAGGGAATTGAAGTCCAGCACGGTTAGAACGAGACTTCGCCTTTCCCTTAACTTTACCGCCCTTGCCACGTCCAGACATATTGATATTCGTTTAAGAGATACAAACAAATAGAGATAGATACAGCGATCGTCAGCGTTACCGACTGAATAAACCTATTTGGGTTGAACTTGGGTTATATAGCCACCTGAGGGAGAATACACAGAGATGGCGCACCAACGTGCGCGTTGATACAGTCCGGTTTCGAGAAGGCGGGGCGATATAAGGATTGTGAGTGCTGTGAAATACACTCGTTTTGCTGTCGCGCCGTACAGATCAGCACGATCACGTAACTAGACAAGATGCCACCAAAAACCAGCGGTAAAGCTGCCAAAAAGGCTGGAAAGGCCCAAAAGAACATCTCCAAGGGTGATAAAAAGAAGAAGCGCAGGAGGAAGGAGAGCTACGCAATCTACATCTACAAAGTACTGAAACAAGTACATCCCGATACCGGTATCTCCAGTAAGGCCATGAGTATCATGAACAGTTTCGTCAATGATATTTTTGAACGTATCGCTGCCGAAGCTTCCAGGCTCGCGCACTACAATAAGAGATCCACCATCACCAGTAGGGAAATCCAAACTGCAGTGCGTCTCTTACTGCCCGGTGAATTAGCGAAACACGCCGTTAGTGAAGGTACAAAGGCCGTCACCAAATACACCAGTTCCAAGTAAATTTTTTACATGGAAAACAATTAATTAAAAACCGGTTCTTTTCAGAACCACGAATTGTCATATAATTCGAAGATATATGAGACATTAACATACCTTAACAGTAGTGGGAGGGATATAATAGGAATCACATGCTGGATAATTCTCCACCCTATGGCAACTCCATAGAGGGAAATAATTATCCAAACTGTGTTGGTGTTTTCTTGGTTCTCGTCCTCGACTTTCGAAGTCGACCGTTCCAAAAAGAGGGGCAACGGCACGCGGTGTTCCCAAGCGGTCACCCATCCAAGTACTGACCGCGCCCGACGTTGCTTGACTTCGGTGATCGGACGAGAACCAGAAATTAAACCAGAAATTAAACCAGAAATTAAATTTATTATCCTTAATAACACTCAGACATATTTACAAACATAACAAATACTTATAATTAAAATTTATACTAATTACCTACTATCTAAAGCCTAAATTAGTTTTCTTTATTTAACATACATAATTACAATAAAATAAAAATGCGTTTTCGACTTCGGTGGTAGCGTTAGCTTCGTCTGCGGTACTTGGTCAATTTATGTGTCATTCAGGGAAAGGTAGTAAAGTAAAACCCTGTTCGAATGCGGTCATGAATTTGACTTGCTGCCAGCACGGCCGGCCGCCGCGAGCGGCGACCGGTCGTGCCGGGGGCAATGGAAATTCACCTCGCTCTCTCCACCGGGTGGAGAGCGGGAGGTGAACTCGTATGTCGATGGGAGTTACCTGCTGCCGTACTTTATGCACCCGTCGACGTCATAAATGACGCCGGCGGGCCCATTGCACCGTTATTTTTCAGCCGAGAATCCCGCGGACGGGGTTATCGGTTGAAAAATTCCGTGTGCGAGTGCGGAAGCCGGTGTTTTAGGCGGAAGGGAAGAGAGTCCCGCCGCGCCTCCTTGATGTTTGCCATTTTGATGTTGTTTCCAAGTTGTTGTTGGTAAAATTTATTCGTGAGCCTGGAGCAGTACTCCTCCAGCATAGGTACGGATGTCTCGTCGTGCAGGTATGCTATACGCTCATACCTGCCCTTACCCAACGCGAGCCTCAAACATTTATTCTGGATGATTTGTAAATTGTGGCGATGTGTGCGTGATGCACAGTTCCAGACGGGAACTGCATAAGTCATCACCGGTCGTATGACGGTTTTGTATAATGTTGCTTTGTTTGCAGGATTTAATTTTGAGTTTTTCGCTAGCAGCGGATATAGCGAGCGAATGGCGCCGCTCGCCTTCTCCGCTGTGCGATTTATATGGTTTTTGAATAGGAGTTTGGAGTCAAGATGGACACCTAGGTATTTAACCGTCGTTTTCACCGGCACGCGTTCACTCTTGATTCGCAGCGGGGCAAAAATTTTGATTTGCGAATTCTTCTTATGAAATACGATTGCCTCGGACTTGTCGGCATTAATATGAATTTTCCACTTATCGAAGAATTCGCAAATCAAATTCGCATGTATCTGTACCTTTTTCATTGCCACCGGTGCGCACCAAGAGTCGGCGTACACGGCCGTGTCGTCGGCAAATAACGCTAGGTTGGACTTAGGCATTTTCGGGATGTCATTGATGTATAAGTTAAATAAAATAGGAGCAAGTACGCTTCCCTGGGGCACGCCAGATTGGATTGCCTTGGCTTCGGATAATACATTACCGACAGCTACACGTAATGTCCGTTTATCAATAAATGATTTAATCATGCACACAAGGTAGGGTGGCATGCGTGTTTTTATGAGTTTGTACAGGAGGCCGTCTAGCCATACCCTATCAAATGCTCTCTCAACGTCCAGCAAGAGCATCGCAGTTACTTTGTTTTCGTTAAATTTAATAGATATGTCATTTGTGATGCGTGCTACTTGCTGTACCGTACTGTGCCCTGGCCGAAAACCGAACTGCTCGGGGATTATGAGTTTAGACGTGTGTTTATTAATTCGAGTGAGCATGACACGTTCTAGTGTTTTGGCCAGGGTACTGAGTAGGCTGATAGGCCTATAGCTAGCCGGCTTCGATGGTGGTTTCCCGTGTTTGATTATTGGGACGACTTTGGCAATTTTCCATGCATCCGGAAAATAATTATTCAGGATGCATGCATTAATGATTTTAATTAAAAGCACGATCGCCTTTCTCGAAAGGTTTTTCAATGCGCGGTTATGAATTTCGTCCAATCCCGGTGTTTTATTACTCGGCATTGAACGAATTATTTTAGTAAGCTCGTTAATTGAGCACAATTTGTAGCCTTCTGTGCTACGCGGGCCTAAATTATTTACGTACTCGTTCACACTCTCAGAAATCCGAGCTTGTTCCGGTGTTAGCGGATCAAGTGTGTGAACTTGTTCGTAATTGTGTGCAAGCATTTCAGCTTGCTCGGTCTTAGTGATGGCTTTATTATCCGCGGTACAGAGCGCAGGTAACTCGGAATACGGGCGTTTCAGCCGGCGAGCCGTGTCCCATATTCCTGTCGCGTCCGCCCTATTTAACATCTCAATTTTACGGTCCCAGGTGCGGCTCCGGTGTTCGTTTATTGCAAATCTAATCGCGCGCGTTTGGCGTGCCGCTTCGTGCTTGAAGTTAAAATCACCTGTTCTTTGCCATTGTCGTCTCATCCGATTACGTTCACGGATTAGGATTTTTATGTCATGCGGGAGAGAGGAGTCATTCGTGCGTATGACTTTTTGCTTTATATGTTTTTTACATGCATGATTGATCGCCCGCGTGAATTTAATTATTGAGTTATCAATGTCGGGACGAGAACCGGTATGTTCAACGTGGTATGGCCGTTGCCTGATATTATTTTTGTGGATAATGGATGATGAGGTACATCGAGGGTCAAAATCTACATTGATATCATAATTCTTTTCCTGTACACACACCCATATCCACGAAAATTTACCAAAAGTTCAAAGTTCTTGCGACAAAGAATATATAGAACCTTGATACAGGACAGACTTGGACTTGCCACTATCGCGCAACTTGTAAGTAAATGGTGAATCTGCTTTCGAAATCGACTGTTTCAAAATGAAGGGCAACGGCACGCGGTGTTCCCAAGCGGTCACCCATCCAAGTACTGACCGCGCCCGACGTTGCTTGACTTCGGTGATCGGACGAGAACCGGTATGTTCAACGTGGTATGGCCGTTGCCTGACATTATTTGTGTGGATAATCGAGAGTTAGTATACTTCAACCCTCGATTATCCATACCCTGCTGCTACTAATACTACTACCACTACTACTACTACCACTACTACTACTACTACCACTACTACTACTACTACCACTACTACAACTACTACCATTACTAAGCGAACCAGTAAATTTCGTGGATTTACTTACTTACCTGTGACTATGTGGTGATGAACATCCTTCTTGGACACCTCGGGTGGCTTTGAAGGAGATGTTACGTCCGGAAAATCCGCAAGGATGGCTGCTTAGACGTCGTTTGTTCGGGCGAACGTGGATATGGTCGGAATTCTGGAGGTCGTGGAACCTGTGACTATGGACAGTGAGGTTATGCGCTTACCCTGCAAATCTACTACCAAGCCGTATTTTCGGAGGAGATCGGCTCCAATGATTGGTCGGGAGACATCCGCGATATTAGAGCAGCGGCGCGGGATAGCCGAAACATCTGCACCTGTGCCTATTAGGAAGCTGAGTTCCGGTCGCTTAGGGTTAGGCAGTTTCGCGTAAAGTCCCCGCCATTGACCGCCCGGAGTGCTGGCGGGGGACCTGGTTTTCCGATTTCGACATACTGCACGGCGATCGGCACTTTCGCGCGTTTTTACCAAATGTCCGATGGTAGTAGCACGTGTCCTGCTGACGGTCCTTGCTGCGGGCCGGAGTATGTTGCCGTCCCCTGCTGCGGTGACGGTTGCGACTGGCGAGCGGGCCGAGTTGAGAACGGTGGTTGTTTGCAACCTCGTTGACTTGTGGCTGGGGCACGTCGTACACACGGTCAGCCTGGAGTGCGAGGGTAGCGAGATCTTCCGTGTTATTGACGGCTAAGATTCCTCGGACGTTCTCTGGCATTTGTTCCAGGAATAAAGTTCTAAGGACTTGATTATTGCATTATCCTCCAGCGAGGTTACGCATTCGCTGCAGGCAACGCGACGACTTTTCATTTCCTAAATTGGTGTTAGTGAGCAGGCGGCGCAATCGCTTTTCAGCGGATTCACCGAAAGTTTCCAGAATTCGCGCTTTCAAGGCGCCATATTTGTTGTTTTCGGGGGGGCGCTTGAACAAGGTCACTTACTGCGTTCAGTACCTCGAAGTCCTGAAGGTTAGTCGTCGAAGAGAAAAACCTGCTTCCACAACTAAGAACCAGCTGACCGGCTCCTGCTTCCAGAATGGTGGAATCCTCATTTCGCTGACGGACAGGGCGGCGACGAACTCGTCGTTTTTCGGCTCTACGTTGCTGGCACTGGCACTGTCGTCCATTGTGAATGTTCTTGGGCGCGGAATGTATGCGTCCACTAAGTCGTCGGCACTCGCGACGTTCGAATGTGCTGGGTCGCCGTCGTTCTCGCACGACTCGCGAATACCTAGCGAGATTTTTCGTAGGTAATCCCACGTTGTAGAACTGTTCGAATTCTTTTACGCGACGCGGCACAAGAGAAAATTGAATCGAACCGGTGAATTCGATCGCGGGGCGCGTTTTTTTACGGAGCACGTTTTTTTCGCATCACGTCGGGCCGTCACCAACTTGTAGGGATGTGACGGTTATGTAAATAAATCACCCCGTACAAAAACTTAACACTTGATTGACTCCAATAAATAACAACTAACAACTTAACAATTTCAATTGTATATTTCGAATTTAACTTCGCGTCGGCCGACAGAAACATGTAACGAAGCAATAATGGCTGCCGTCAAGGAATGCCGCTACTCATTGTGGCGTGGCGTGACGAACTGCGCTGCGGTGACAAAACGACTGCTCGTGTCAGGGCGCGATCTTACCGGCGCATTGCGGTTGGTACGGCAGTGCTCTACAACTCACAGTCGGCACATATTTAGTTCGCTGATTGCAACACTATAGAAAACTGCCCAAAGGCACAGAAAACTGTAGTACATCGAACTAAATATGTGCCGACTGTGAGTCACTACTCATGCGCCATCTATTTCCCTTTACCCACAAAAATTTGGTAAATTTCGATTTACACTATGCTTCTAATACTACTACAACTACTTCTACCACAATTACTAACTAGGCGAATAATACATTCTCGATACAGCACTGACAAAATAATAATCTCTCTATAACGGCTTCCTAACTGGAACTGTTTCGTTAGGTACTTTCTTCCCAATTAAATAAACTTAAGAAATAATGGTTATGTACGTAACCTCCAACCCCGTACTACTATTATTTAATAAGGCAATATGAAAATTTACCTGTTAGAGTATGACGACTGGCTAGTTGTTGCAAGACATTAAACTGAGTGAGGTTCTACTTTGACAGCCGTGTTTTAGGATGCATTGGATACATGGCGTAACGGTTACCAAATTTTAATATCTGAAAATCAAAACATTTTTAATTGTTGTTAATAATATAATAGTTATTTATGTACCTAGTCACTAAAGTGATAGTTTATTATTATAAAGACACTTTACTGACGTGGTGCATACAAACTTTTATCGCCAACCGTAAACATTTATAATTTAAAAATATTAACATATCAAACTTGTCACATTTCCATATGTAAAACGTAAACATACATGTCAAATTTGTTTTGAAAAGTTTGCATAAATTACCTTCATCATCATCATCAAGTAGATTTCATCCGGTGCACTTGGTAAAATCTTCCTTTTTGTTTTCTTCCACTATCCAGTACTTTACTTTACATAATTTCCATTTTTCATTGTCAAATAATTTGGAGGTTACAATTTATATATCCTTTTGTTTAGCACAATAAACAGGGAAATTTATTGTAATCATCCTACCGTGTGTGTGTGTGTGTGTGTGTTAATGTGTATATTCACATTTTGTGTGCTATTACTTACTTGACTGCAATTCATTTCCAACCATTATAATCAACCTGAAATTGAAATACTAATTACAGTTTCTAATGTGTGTGTACCCACTAATAGGTAACCGATGTCCATGCATGCATTATACATCCCACGAACATCTGAACTATTGTAATTCATTCATTCATTTATTCTGAATGAAATGTTTGTGTGGTGTTACTTACTTTACTGCACTTAATTTTCAACTATTGTAATCAACCTGAAAGTGAAATATTAACTACAATTTCTAATGTGTGTGCACACATTTATAGGTTATGGGTAACCGGTGAAACTGAACCGATGTCCACACATACATTATACATCCTACGAACATCTTGTTTGTGTGGTGTTACTTACTTTACTGCACTTAATTTCCAACTATTGTAATCAATCTTGAAAGTGAAATACTAACTATAATTTCTAATGTGTGTGCACCCACTAATAGGTAATGGGTAACCGATAAAACTGAACCGATGTCCACACATACATTATATATCCTACGAACATCTGAACTATTGTAAGAGATATATGGACAGCTGAGCTGTCACCTCATTCACTTTCTTCATTTATTCTGTTCTAATTATTGCTCTGAATGAAATGTTTGTGTGGTGTTACTTACTTTACTGCACTTAATTTCCAACTATTGTAATCAACCTGAAAGTGAAATATTAACTACAATTTCTAATGTGTGTGCACACATTAATAGGTAATAGGTAACCGGTAAAACTGAACCGATGTCCACACATACATTATTCTTCATTTATTCTGTTCTAATTATTGCTCTGAATGAAATGTTTGTGTGGTGTTACTTACTTTACTGCACTTAATTTACAACTATTGTAATCAACCTGAAAGTGAAATATTAACTACAATTTCTAATGTGTGTGCACACATTAATAGGTAATAGGTAACCGGTAAAACTGAACCGATGTCCACACATACATTATTCTTCATTTATTCTGTTCTAATTATTGCTCTGAATGAAATGTTTGTGTGGTGTTACTTACTTTACTGCACTTAATTTACAACTATTGTAATCAACCTGAAAGTGAAATATTAACTACAATTTCTAATGTGTGTGCACACATTAATAGGTAATAGGTAACCGGTAAAACTGAACCGATGTCCACACATACATTATTCTTCATTTATTCTGTTCTAATTATTGCTCTGAATGAAATGTTTGTGTGGTGTTACTTACTTTACTGCACTTAATTTACAACTATTGTAATCAACCTGAAAGTGAAATATTAACTACAATTTCTAATGTGTGTGCACACATTTATAGGTTATGGGTAACCGGTGAAACTGAACCGATGTCCACACATACATTATACATCCTACGAACATCTTGTTTGTGTGGTGTTACTTACTTTACTGCACTTCATTTCCAACTATTGTAATCAACCTGAAAGTGAAATATTAACTACAATTTCTAATGTGTGTGCACACATTTATAGGTTATGGGTAACCGGTGAAACTGAACCGATGTCCACACATACATTATACATCCTACGAACATCTTGTTTGTGTGGTGTTACTTACTTTACTGCACTTCATTTCCAACTATTGTAATCAACCTGAAAGTGAAATATTAACTACAATTTCTAATGTGTGTGCACACATTAATAGGTAATAGGTAACCGGTAAAACTGAACCGATGTCCACACATACATTATTCTTCATTTATTCTGTTCTAATTATTGCTCTGAATGAAATGTTTGTGTGGTGTTACTTACTTTACTGCACTTAATTTACAACTATTGTAATCAACCTGAAAGTGAAATATTAACTACAATTTCTAATGTGTGTGCGCACATTAATAGGTAATAGGTAACCGGTAAAACTGAACCGATGTCCACACATACATTATTCTTCATTTATTCTGTTCTAATTATTGCTCTGAATGAAATGTTTGTGTGGTGTTACTTACTTTACTGCACTTAATTTACAACTATTGTAATCAACCTGAAAGTGAAATATTAACTACAATTTCTAATGTGTGTGCACACATTTATAGGTTATGGGTAACCGGTGAAACTGAACCGATGTCCACACATACATTATACATCCTACGAACATCTTGTTTGTGTGGTGTTACTTACTTTACTGCACTTAATTTCCAACTATTGTAATCAATCTTGAAAGTGAAATACTAACTATAATTTCTAATGTGTGTGCACCCACTAATAGGTAATGGGTAACCGATAAAACTGAACCGATGTCCACACATACATTATATATCCTACGAACATCTGAACTATTGTAAGAGATATATGGACAGCTGAGCTGTCACCTCATTCACTTTCTTCATTTATTCTGTTCTAATTATTGCTCTGAATGAAATGTTTGTGTGGTGTTACTTACTTTACTGCACTTAATTTCCAACTATTGTAATCAACCTGAAAGTGAAATATTAACTACAATTTCTAATGTGTGTGCACACATTAATAGGTAATAGGTAACCGGTAAAACTGAACCGATGTCCACACATACATTATTCTTCATTTATTCTGTTCTAATTATTGCTCTGAATGAAATGTTTGTGTGGTGTTACTTACTTTACTGCACTTAATTTACAACTATTGTAATCAACCTGAAAGTGAAATATTAACTACAATTTCTAATGTGTGTGCACACATTAATAGGTAATAGGTAACCGGTAAAACTGAACCGATGTCCACACATACATTATTCTTCATTTACTCTGTTCTAATTATTGCTCTGAATGAAATGTTTGTGTGGTGTTACTTACTTTACTGCACTTAATTTACAACTATTGTAATCAACCTGAAAGTGAAATATTAACTACAATTTCTAATGTGTGTGCACACATTAATAGGTAATAGGTAACCGGTAAAACTGAACCGATGTCCACACATACATTATTCTTCATTTATTCTGTTCTAATTATTGCTCTGAATGAAATGTTTGTGTGGTGTTACTTACTTTACTGCACTTAATTTACAACTATTGTAATCAACCTGAAAGTGAAATATTAACTACAATTTCTAATGTGTGTGCACACATTTATAGGTTATGGGTAACCGGTGAAACTGAACCGATGTCCACACATACATTATACATCCTACGAACATCTTGTTTGTGTGGTGTTACTTACTTTACTGCACTTCATTTCCAACTATTGTAATCAACCTGAAAGTGAAATATTAACTACAATTTCTAATGTGTGTGCACACATTTATAGGTTATGGGTAACCGGTGAAACTGAACCGATGTCCACACATACATTATACATCCTACGAACATCTTGTTTGTGTGGTGTTACTTACTTTACTGCACTTCATTTCCAACTATTGTAATCAACCTGAAAGTGAAATATTAACTACAATTTCTAATGTGTGTGCACACATTAATAGGTAATAGGTAACCGGTAAAACTGAACCGATGTCCACACATACATTATTCTTCATTTATTCTGTTCTAATTATTGCTCTGAATGAAATGTTTGTGTGGTGTTACTTACTTTACTGCACTTAATTTACAACTATTGTAATCAACCTGAAAGTGAAATATTAACTACAATTTCTAATGTGTGTGCGCACATTAATAGGTAATAGGTAACCGGTAAAACTGAACCGATGTCCACACATACATTATTCTTCATTTATTCTGTTCTAATTATTGCTCTGAATGAAATGTTTGTGTGGTGTTACTTACTTTACTGCACTTAATTTACAACTATTGTAATCAACCTGAAAGTGAAATATTAACTACAATTTCTAATGTGTGTGCACACATTAAAAGGTAATAGGTAACCGGTAAAACTGAACCGATGTCCACACATACATTATTCTTCATTTATTCTGTTCTAATTATTGCTCTGAATGAAATGTTTGTGTGGTGTTACTTACTTTTCTGCAATTAATTTACCATTACTGTAATCAACCTGAAAGTGAAATACTGTATTGTAATTTTAATCATTTTATATTATTTATGATTAGTCTTATGCTTAATTTACGTTTTGCATACCTGTTAGTGGATCATAATAACGGAGGGCCAAACAGCAACGGTACTGATCAATCGGTCACAACGATGAGAATTATACACAACAAAATAATTAATTGTTGCAAGTTAGGAAATGTATTTGACAACAAATATATTGGTTAGGTGAATTATTTGAGTTGGTAACATTGAGCGTCATCTTGACAGTCATAGATAGAAATTAACAATAGAAGTTGTATGATAAGATAATTAAGTATATTTATATAAAATTGATTTTAATTAGAAATTGATTTCTAAGGTAATTTGGGAAATTCCTAGTTGATAAAAGAACATCTGTGTACGTACTAAGTACCGTCACATAACTTATTATCATGTATTTGATGTGTTTGTGCATGTGTGTGTGTGTGTGTGTGTGTGTGTGTGTGTGTGTGTGTGTGTTAGGTGAATTATTTGAGTTGGCTACATTGAACGTCACCATTGACAGTCAGTCATAGATAGAAAATTACAATAAAACTTATACACTAAAGTATTTCGCGGCCAAGGTGTACACAAAGCTTTTTGTGCAACTGTGGTTAGGTGAATTATTTGAGTTGGCTACATTGAACGTCACCATTGACAGTCAGTCATAGATAGAAAATTACAATAAAACTTATACACTAAAGTATTTCGCGGCCAAGGTGTACACAAAGCTTTTTGTGCAACTGGTACAATTAATAATAAAAAAATAACTATTGTTGTCAAAACTTTTTATGTGACTATTAGAAAACATATATTTTAACGAATAAATATTACTTCCATGACACCACGCTTTAAATTCGTCATATGCCTTTTCATATTGCCGTTTGGTTTTTTGTGGTATTAAATTTTCTGTTGCAGCATCCGCTATTAATTTGATTTCTGGTGGAGTACAACTAATAGTATAATTACTATCGATCGGAATCAGACATTTTCTTAAACTGAAAATGAAGTGACAGTAAATAATAAACTAGTGTTGGCATGGCGACGCGGACTTTTTGCGTACTTTGGCGACAGATTTATTTTTTAATATATATATATATATATATATATATATATATATATATATATATATATATATATATATATTCACATTTTGTGTGCTATTACTTACTTGACTGCAATTCATTTCCAACCATTATAATCAACCTGAAATTGAAATACTAATTACAGTTTCTAATGTGTGTGTACCCATTAATAGGTAACAGGTAACCGGTAAAACTGAACCGATGTCCACACATACATTATTCTTCATTTATTCTGTTCTAATTATTGCTCTGAATGAAATGTTTGTGTAGTGTTACTTACTTGACTGCAATTCATTTCCAACCATTATAATCAACCTGAAAGTGAAATACTAACTACAATTTCTAATGTTCAAATTTGCATAAATTACCTTCATCATCAAGTAGATTTCATCCGGTGCACTTAAAATACTTTATTGTACAGTTTAGCGGCAGGTAAAGTACTTTACCTTTACTTTGGTGTATGTAAGTATGCATGTATGTATGTAACGGGTGTCCAACAATTATTGCAGTCCCGGGTGGTGTTGGAATAAAAAATGTAGGTCAATTCTTTCATGTGCCAAATAAGTGAACTGACATGTTAATTGTCAAACATAACCTAAATGATCATTAGGACCGATATAATAAGATAATTATTTTACTGGTGTGTGCTACAAAGGTTAGTATATTTAAACTCTCTCTTTATAGTTATTCGTCCAATACATGTTTTCATTTTCACTACCAATCTTCACAAAATTGTTTTTATTAACTAAATGTACATTTCTGAATTGTTTGTATATAATTAAATTATATAAATACACTAATATGAGTATTAATAAATAAATAAAACCATATACAACATCTTTATTAACAAACAAATATACAAATAAACTAAATATAATACGTGTATGATACAATCAATGTTAGTGAGTTACTTTGTTTGTTTGTTAAATTTGTCTTCACTTTCCGTAATCTCTTGAAAGGTGGCATTATTTGTTTCCTTATATTCTATAATGGAATAACTATTTACAAGTGTTTCATCCTCTCCATTTCTGTAAAATATATTAGAAGTGTTACATTACAACTTATAAATTAGCAATTCAAATTTCAATTGTAGTGGGTGATTCCATATATTCGTTCAGTTTTTAAAGGCGAAATTAAACAAGTTTTTTTTCGTACAAAGGATGAACTTTATAATAAATGAAAGATGGTCTATTTATGTTGATAACCTCTTAGCATCTTTGGAATAATTTCATTATTCGATTCTCATAGAAGGTCTAGAATTAATGAACGGAAGTGGTAGTCGGATGGTGATCCTGCGAATGGGTGGGTAAGGCAAAACGTCACAAGTTGCACTCATTTTTGCTGAGTGAGTTCTGATATTACTTGAAACAGTCTCAGTGGACTCAGATGAAAAGAGCGGACTGTCCTCTCTTTAAGACATATTTGAATTGCCCAATTAAGAAAACAGAACCGCAGACATTCGGAACACATTTG
This sequence comes from Ontholestes murinus, assembly GCA_963969525.1. Classification (NCBI taxonomy): domain Eukaryota; kingdom Metazoa; phylum Arthropoda; class Insecta; order Coleoptera; family Staphylinidae; genus Ontholestes; species Ontholestes murinus. Next base: position 34,196,898 of record OZ018393.1, on the reverse strand, counting down.
CATTATTTACTAAAACTGAACGAATATATAGAACGACCCAATATTAATAATACACAATAAATGAAAACCATTCTACCATTTTCATTAAAAATAAATATCTATTGTACTTACTTTAAACATGATTAATCCTTATCCCTTATCACACCAAATAAGTTGGTAAACAAACTTTGCACGTGTTCTCTAACTGACAATCACGAAACATATTGACAATTCCGTCAGCTGTTCCGTGATGCCAACCTAAAACCAGTGATATTAAAATCTTACTAAAAATTACTCAATTAACGATTATTTCCCATAATCGCCGGAACTACCCGTAACATATTAAGATATGTTGTATTATTATTTTTGACCTGACCAGTTTGACTATACATTGTCACATTAAAAAAAAAAAAATTAGGAAATAAACATTTATTTCAATAATCGTAATTCCCGCCTGGCCCATTTAAATAGCATTTAGTTGGCGAATTACCCCAAGGATGGCGCTGACAGCAGTCACAGACCATAACACGCACGGTTATTGTACAGTTTAGCGGCAGGTAAAGTACTTAACCTTTACTTTGGTGTATGTAAGTATGCATGTATGTATGCATGTGTGTGTGTGTGTGTGTGTGTGTGTGTGTGTGTGTGTGTGTGTGTGTGTGTGTGTCGGCGTGCGTAATTGAATCTTCAGGTTAAATATAAAGGGGTTAGGTGAATTATTTGAGTTGGATTGTCATCTTGACAGATGCTTGATTTTTAGTTGAAGATAGAAAATAACAATCTAATTTAAACTCTCCCTTTATAGTTATTCGTCCAATACATGTTTTCATTTGCACTACCAATCAACTGGAGATAAATAGAAACATCATATAATTACTGTGGGCAAGGAACGCAACAATAACAATCTAAAGCACCATTTAAGCGAGGCGAAGGAAATGTTTATGTAAAAACATCATAAATAAAGGTCAGTAATATATTATATTCTTATTTAAGATAATTAGGACCGATATAATAAGATAATTATTTTACTGGTGTGTGCTAAAAAGGTTAGTAAATTTATACTCTCTCTTTATAGTTATTCGTCCAATACATGTTTTCATTTTCACTACCAATCAACTGGAGATAAACAGAAACATCATATAACTACTGTGGGCAAGCAACGCAACAATAACAATCTAAAGCACCATTTAAGCGAGGCGAAGGAAATGTTTATGTAAAAACATCATAAATAAAGGTCAGTTAGTTAGGTTAGTCTTCGGGTTAAATATAAAGGGGTTAGGTGAATTATTTGAGTTGGCAACATTGATTGTCATCTTAACAGTTGCTTGATTTTTAGTTGTAGATAGAAAATAACAATCTAATTTAAACTCTCTCTTTATAGTTATTCGTCCAATACATGTTTTCATTTTCACTACCAATCAACTGGAGATAAATAGAAACATCATATAATTACTGTGGGCAAGCAACGCAACAATAACAATCTAAAGCATCATTTGAGCGAGGCGAAGGAAATGTTTATGTAAAAACATCATAAATAAAGGTCAGTAATATATTATATTCTCATTTAAGATCATTAAGACCGATATAATAAGATAATTATTTTACTGGTGTGTGCTACAAAGGTTAGTAAATTTATATATCGATGTTCTCTTTATCCAGAGACGCAGACAGGACAACAAATGATTTTCGATTTTGGACTTTTACAAAGCCAAGCCCATGCATGGTTTTTCAGTTGGATGGAAGCTGTATCAATACTCATGGAGCACTGTAAGGTAGTTCTCTATTACATTTAAAATTAATTAAAAGACATGATGTTGGTTGATTTTCTAAGGTAACCTAAAAAATTCCTAGTTGAAAACAGAATGTCTATGTACATACTAAGCACCTTCACATCACGATCAGGTGTTTATTGTGTTCGTGCATGCGTGTGTTGTTACACAATTTTTAATACATTATGTTCTTAAGTTAAGATTATTAGGATCGATATAATAAGATAATTATTTTACTGGTGTGTGCTACAAAGGTTAGTAAATTTATATATCAATGTTCTCATTAGCCAGAGATGAAGGCAGGACAAGTAATGATTTCCGATTTTGGACTGCTACGAAGCGAAGCCCTCGCACGGTTTTTCTAAGCTGAAGCTGTATCGATACTCGTGTAGCACTGTGAGGTAATTTTCTATTATTCTGGACCGATCAAGTACGGTCACCATCACTAATAACCATGTATTTGTTGTGTTTGTGCATGCACATTGGTATTTTTAGGGTAATTGAATCTTCAGGTTAGAAATAGAGGTTAAGTGAATTATTTGAGTTGGCAACAATTAACAATGTTTATGTAAGTAAGTAGGAAACATCCTCAACAAAGATCAGTATTATATATTATCCATTTAGTTAAAATTGTTAGGATCAATATAATAAGATGATTATTTTAGTGGTGTGTGCTACAAAGGTTTGTAAATGTATATATATATATATCGATGTTCTCTTTATCCAGAGACGGTCATAGGACAACAAATGATTTTCGATTTTGGGCGAAGCCCTCGTATGGTTTTTCTATTGTAATCTGTATCGATACTAGTAATTTTCTAATATGCATATGTATTTGTTGTGTTCGTGCATGTTTATATGGTGATGACTGATCTTATAATGTCATGTTTGATTGGTTTCCTTCGGCTTTTGAGGTCTATTTCTACTGCACGTCACCTATTAGTGGAGTACATTAGACAACCCTAGTAGCAGGAAATTATATGCCGGTCTTTCAATAAAACTTTTACCGATTAATTATGTATTATTAATTGAGAACAGGTAGACATATAAGTAGTTGTATCATGTATGCATGAAGAATACTCCCTTTTAGCATCAACAGTGTCGCCAGTAAAGCAATCTAAAATGAAGTGATCATCACAGATGGTAGTTGTACTGTTCGGATAGCTATATCATATGAATTCATAGGGATACAGTTTACTTTTATGACGTAATATCACTAAATAAAGGCTGCCGGACCCTTGTGTGGTCGTAGTTGCTTCCGGAGAAATTCACCAGGCAAGTAATTCCGTAAATTATCCATCGAATCTTAGGCGACGTTGTTCGTGCAGAGGGATGTAGTGGAATGCAGTAGGCTCGATATTAAGACGGAATCGCCTCCGGACGGGCCCCGAAAGGTTCCATGGAATCCTACCCCTATGGCCGAAGTTGTTTACCTGTTGAAAAGTTCACGGGGAGTCTTTGAGCACCGTCGGAAAAGCCAACATCCTTCATTCTTTCTGTCCGATACTCGGAACTAGCAAAAGGAGGCCCATTTTTGGAGCACTCTCACGTCACTAGGTGTACACCGAATTGAGCGAAATACGTCTGGATCTCTTTATCGAACCTCTAAGAACACACCCTAGAAACGGAAAGCCGTTACTCGTCCAAAGGGGCTCCCTGTCGTCTCGAATTCCTAACAGGGCACCGGTGCCGTCGAAGTGAGGCCTTCAGTTCGAGCGCCCATTTCGAGGTCTCCCAGCGGGCCACTAGTGAAGCCGTTGGGTCATTCGAACTGACAGATGTTCTGCGTGTTCCCTTAATTCTATGGAGCCGCTAGAAGTACATTTACACTCCCACGATACCCCGCTGAAGCCGGCCAATCTGACACGATGCCTGTTTCGAAACGGTCGGGGACTAGATCGGCAAAAATTGTTTTTATTCATGCATCCGTTCGTCCTGTTTAGAACCACCTCCTACTTGAATGTCTGGTAACGTTGTAAGTGTGTTTTTGATTTACAGTCGAGTCTCAGACGCACACTGCACGCACGTACGTCCTAGACTCCGCACGACACGTTAGCGGTTGTATTTTTTGTTTATTTGTTTTGAATTACTCAATTCGTAAACGTTTATCACCAACAACGCTATAAAAAAAATGGCCGACGTAGCTACTCCAGTTCAGGCCGCTTCGCCGACCTCGGCATCAGCGACAGCCGTCAAGAAGGCTGCTTCTCCTAAGAAGGCGAAAAACCCCAGGACGAAACCTTCTCATCCACCTACCTCGGAGATGGTCTGCAACGCAATCAAGAGCCTGAAAGAGCGTGGCGGTTCTTCTCTGCAAGCCATCAAGAAGTACGTCACAGCAAATTACAAGGTTGACGCGGAAAAGATGTCACCATTCATTAAGAAGTATCTCAAGTCGGCTGTGACCTCGGGCACTCTCGTTCAGACGAAGGGCAAGGGGGCGTCTGGATCATTCAAGCTCGCTTCCGGTTCGTCGACGGGCGCTAAGGTCGTCAGTGGAGCAGAGGCCAAGGCCAAGACCGCCAAGAAGTCTACAACCACGAAGGCGGCAAAATCACCTAAGAGTGCAGCGAAAAGTGGTGGCCGAGGCGGAGCCAAGAAGGCCGACGCAGGAGAAAAGAAATCCTCGACCGGAAAGGCCAAAAAAGCCTCATCCGCCACCGCTACTGCCGAGAAGAAGGTAGCAAAATCGAAGGCGAAGTCGTCGTCTCCGTCGAAGGCCAAAAAGGCGACAAAGAGCGGTCCTACGAAAAAACCCAAAGCACCCAAGCCGAAGAGGGCGAAGGCCGCTCCGAAAACCGTCGCAAAGAAACCGTCTCCAAAAAAGAAGTAGTCGACGACAACCACTATTATTTTTTTAATGTGGGAACATGTGACAACGGTAGAACCTGGGGCAATGTCGCTCCCAAAAAATGGCCCTTTTAAGGGCCACAAAAAATTTAAATTCAAAGATTATTCATTGTCAAGCAAGCACACTATACATACATATGTGACAGACAGATAGATAGATAGATAGATAGATAGATAGGCATATGATAGATATATAGATAGGCATATGATAGATAGACCGATAGACAGACATACATACATATATACATTCATATATAAGAAAAAAAAAAAAAAAAAAAAAACCAATTCATTAAATATATATACTAATATCAGTATGCTTCCTGAATTTTTTATAATGTACAAAATTCTTTAAATTATTGAGATTTTTGTGGTTCTGAAAAGAACCGGTCAATTTGATTTAAATCCAAACTTAACTACCCCACATCATCATCGTATGATAAACGGGCAAGTTAAAGGGTGGGAAATTAAGCACGCTCTCCGCGGATACGTCTGGCCAACTGGATGTCCTTTGGCATGATGGTAACGCGCTTGGCGTGAATGGCGCACAGATTGGTATCTTCGAAAAGACCGACTAAGTAAGCTTCGCTGGCTTCTTGCAAAGCCATCACTGCCGAACTCTGGAAACGAAGATCGGTCTTAAAATCCTGGGCTATTTCACGGACCAGACGCTGGAATGGAAGTTTGCGGATTAGAAGTTCGGTACTCTTCTGATAACGACGGATCTCGCGGAGAGCAACGGTGCCCGGCCTGTAACGATGGGGTTTCTTTACACCGCCGGTGGCTGGGGCACTCTTGCGTGCCGCTTTGGTGGCCAGCTGTTTGCGGGGAGCCTTTCCTCCGGTCGATTTACGAGCTGTCTGCTTGGTACGAGCCATTATTAATTTGGTTTATAACGATGTACACCGTGTTCGTGTTAATCGTGATTTAAAAAGGAACAATATTACAGGCCTGTATATATAAGTTTGTCTTTTACTTCCACAGCGGTAGACGGCAGCACTTTCATTCGGCAACATGGTGACCGCACATGTATATAAGTGAGGGGGGGTCCGTTTGGTTCAGTTTTACAGTTGCAGTTCAACAGAAAACAAACAAACAAACATGACTGGTCGTGGAAAAGGAGGAAAGGGTTTGGGAAAGGGAGGCGCCAAGCGTCATCGTAAAGTTTTACGTGATAACATCCAGGGTATCACCAAGCCGGCAATCAGGCGTTTGGCCCGTCGTGGAGGTGTAAAACGTATCTCCGGTCTGATTTACGAAGAGACCCGCGGTGTCTTGAAAGTGTTCCTTGAGAACGTTATTCGTGACGCCGTCACCTACACCGAACACGCAAAACGTAAGACGGTGACCGCAATGGATGTTGTCTACGCCTTGAAGAGACAGGGTCGCACCCTGTACGGTTTCGGCGGTTAAGATCAATTTCGGCACACATACACACACCCTGAAGATGTCGTGTTGCGAAACCAACAAATTAGTATCGGTTCTTTTCAGAACCACAATTACTTTAAAATTCAAAGATTAAAAACATTGTTCAATATTTTAATCCACAAAAAAATAATAATATCGATAATCGACAATTACATTTAAATACCACTACTTCTGTTTTATTACTGAATTCGACGTGGATCTCATGAAAGCATCGCGTTTTAAATTAACTATAAGCAACTATAACTCACTCCATTGCGGAACATGCAAATCGAATATTGGCGCAAATTTTTAAAAATAACCTAAAATTATAGAGAGATAAACATGCATTTATGTAGAGGGGATGTTATATTTAGGTTGGTAATCATGATGAAACTACCATTGATTAGTATGTTGTGTCACATATTTCAAATATCAATCGATTTATTTATTTCATTTATGATGTATGAATGTATGTATGTATGAATGAATGAATGAATGAATGAATGTATGGTGTAGGGGTGGTAGGTAAGTACAATGTATTTATCTTTAAATTATTTTAAAATTTGTGGCCCTGAGAAGGGCCGTTTTAAAACTGCTGCTGTTGCTGTTGAGATGGAATGAGAAACCTTCTTAGGGCTTCTTTTCCGTCTTCTTGGGAAGGAGTACGGCCTGGATGTTGGGCAGCACACCTCCCTGGGCGATCGTAACGCCAGAAAGTAGTTTATTCAACTCTTCGTCGTTACGGATGGCCAGTTGTAAATGACGGGGAATAATACGAGTTTTCTTGTTATCCCTGGCGGCGTTTCCTGCCAACTCCAACACTTCGGCGGCTAAGTATTCCATGACGGCTGCCAAGTAAACTGGAGCGCCGGCACCGACGCGCTCGGCATAATTTCCCTTCCTCAACAATCTGTGGATACGACCAACAGGGAATTGAAGTCCAGCACGGTTAGAACGAGACTTCGCCTTTCCCTTAACTTTACCGCCCTTGCCACGTCCAGACATATTGATATTCGTTTAAGAGATACAAACAAATAGAGATAGATACAGCGATCGTCAGCGTTACCGACTGAATAAACCTATTTGGGTTGAACTTGGGTTATATAGCCACCTGAGGGAGAATACACAGAGATGGCGCACCAACGTGCGCGTTGATACAGTCCGGTTTCGAGAAGGCGGGGCGATATAAGGATTGTGAGTGCTGTGAAATACACTCGTTTTGCTGTCGCGCCGTACAGACACAGTCACAGTCACAGTTCCAATCGAGACGCCGTCCCGTGCGGAGCTACGTGAGAGTCAAACTGTAAGTTTTTGAACAGGTTACTCAAGCGAATTCGTCGTCGCCTCCACGATGGAGTGCGACGAGGCGGAAGGCGTAGACATCTACGCCGACCTCGAGAGCGACATGCCAACGGCCGCGCCCGCCGCGCCCGCTCCCGCCCCAACGCCCGGCCCGGAGCAGATCCTCGTGTCTGCTTCGGAATACAAAGAACTGATCGACCAGATCAGTTTTCTAAAAGGTGAGCTGAGGTCATTCTTTTCACAAAAACAAGAGATATACGTACGGAAACCGAAACCCGTCCATCCCCGGTTGATGAAGCCTCCGCCGGCCCCTAAATGCGAGATCGCGACTCAAACGTCACCCGCGGTTGTTACCGCGCCCGCGACCATCGTCAACAAGACAAAAAACCCACCCACGGTTATCACCGCGCCCGCGACACCAAAAACACCCGCGGTTATCACCGCGCCCGAAGTCACGCCGATCGAAATCGACGGTTCCTCTGACGACGACGATGGGTTTTCGTTATCGAAAACCCAAAAGAAACGAATCGCGAAGGCTGCCCGTAAGCGCCTCGCCGCGAAAGAGCTAGCTGCATCCGCGGCGAAGAAACAAGCGGCCGAAACACCGCTCCCCGTTGATCCCGTTCCGCGTACGGGAAGTAAAAATAAAAAGAGTCGCCCGGCCGAAAACAACGCGCCGGCAACATCGCGTAGCCCGGCCGCAAACAGCGCGCCGACGAAAAATACGCGAAGCGCGCCCGCACCCGTGGCCTCATCCAGCGCCCGGGCAAACTCCGAGAATAACGCGCCCGCGACGGAAAACGTTAGGGTTACCAACTCGACACCGGCTCCGTCGATTAAACGTCCACCACGGATCGTGCTGCGTTCAAAGAATAATTGGCTTTCCATGGCCGCTCGATTCAAGGAAATTGGTGTTTCCATCATCAAGAGCAAATCCGTCGCTAATGGTATAGATGTCTATACCGAATCTCCCACAGATTTCCGTAAGGCTACTGCCTTCCTCGACAAGGAGGGCATACTTTACCATACCTTTGACCTCGATGAGGATAAACTCCTCAAGGTGGTCATCAGAGGCATCACCACAGATATCCCGGTTCAGCGAGTCTTAGACTATCTCAAGGATAGTAACATTCCGGCGGTGGCAGCGCACCGCATGTTCAGCCGCGACGGCAGGGCATACGAGTTAGTCTACGTCAAACTCCAGAATACAGATGAAGGCAAAAGAGTCTTCAAACAAAATTTCATCTGCGATCTCTCCGTTAGGGTCGAACCAAAACGGAAATCCCCCGGCGGCAATCAATGCCACCGATGCCAGTTAATCGGCCACGCACAGTCCAACTGTCGCGCGAATTTCGTCTGCGTGAAGTGCGCAGGCAACCACCCCACGGCGGAGTGCTCCATCTCGGAGGACACTCCCGCGAAATGCGCCAACTGCCAGGGCGACCACCCTGCAAGCTACCGCGGCTGCAATGCGTTCACTCAATTGCAGAAGAAAAAGCCTGCGACTTTCAACTCCAACTATCGTCAAGAAGGTTTCTCCTTCAGACAAGCGCTCGGTGGCCCCTCGGCCGCCGCCCCACAATCCTCAAGCGCTCCTCAATCGTCCGGCCCAGTCAACTGGGCACTGATTTTCGAAGACCTGCTCACCAGGACTTCTAACCAGGCAGATAGAGATATCTTAAGCATAGCTTATGCTAAATTAGTTGCCAAATCCTAGGCATTCTAGTCATTTGTCCCCCCAAAATCTCTGAGACGCCGTAAATCCGCTCGGTGTCACTGCTCCTTCCGAGGAGGGTGGCACTAAGGAAGACCGGATCCCCCCCATAATCTTTGCGATCAATTCGCTGCGCCCCGACTAGAGAAGACCTGTTGGTCCTGGACTAGTCTTCGATCAGAGTCCGCGGAGGAGAGGTTTTAGTCGGTAAAAGTCCGACACTACCCTACTATAAGGGTGTCCATGAGGATTTCCTCTCCTCTCATCAAAACAAAAAAAAAAAAAAAAAAAAAAAAAAAGCGCCGTACAGATCAGCACGATCACGTAACTAGACAAGATGCCACCAAAAACCAGCGGTAAAGCTGCCAAAAAGGCTGGAAAGGCCCAAAAGAACATCTCCAAGGGTGATAAAAAGAAGAAGCGCAGGAGGAAGGAGAGCTACGCAATCTACATCTACAAAGTACTGAAACAAGTACATCCCGATACCGGTATCTCCAGTAAGGCCATGAGTATCATGAACAGTTTCGTCAATGATATTTTTGAACGTATCGCTGCCGAAGCTTCCAGGCTCGCGCACTACAATAAGAGATCCACCATCACCAGTAGGGAAATCCAAACTGCAGTGCGTCTCTTACTGCCCGGTGAATTAGCGAAACACGCCGTTAGTGAAGGTACAAAGGCCGTCACCAAATACACCAGTTCCAAGTAAATTTTTTACATGGAAAACAATTAATTAAAAACCGGTTCTTTTCAGAACCACGAATTGTCATATAATTCGAAGATATATGAGACATTAACATACCTTAACAGTAGTGGGAGGGATATAATAGGAATCACATGCTGGATAATTCTCCACCCTATGGCAACTCCATAGAGGGAAATAATTATCCAAACTGTGTTGGTGTTTTCTTGGTTCTCGTCCTCGACTTTCGAAGTCGACCGTTCCAAAAAGAGGGGCAACGGCACGCGGTGTTCCCAAGCGGTCACCCATCCAAGTACTGACCGCGCCCGACGTTGCTTGACTTCGGTGATCGGACGAGAACCACAAATTAAACCACAAATTAAACCACAAATTAATTTATTATCTCAGATAACAATAAAACATATTTACAAAAACAGAAAATACATACAGAAAAATAATTAAACTAGTTGCCTACTTAAATATAAAAAGCTTAAACTAGTGATGTTTATTAGATTACAAAATATACAAAAGTATAATAATGCGAACTCGTCTGCGGTTATGGCATATGCTTCGAATGCGGTTGGTTGATCAGTTGCTTTATTACAGGGAAAGGAATGAGGTAAAAACCCTGTTCGGATGCGGTTAAGGAAAATGACGTGCCGCCAGCGTGATCGGCCGCCGCAAGCGGCAACCGGTCAGGCCGGGAGCATAAAAAGTTCGCCTCGCTCTCTCCACCGAGTAGAGAGAGAGGGGCGTACCTTGTATGTCGATGGGAGTGTGCTGTGCCGCACTTTATGCACCCGTCGGCGTCATAACTGACGCCGGCGGGCCCATTGCACCGTTCTTTTTCAACCGGTAATCCCGCGGACGGGATTAACGGTTAAAAAAGTCCGTGTGCGAGTGCGGTAGCCGATGCTTGAGGCGGAAGGGAAGAGAGTCCCGCCGCGCCGCCTTGATATTTTCCATCTTGATGTTGGAGCCGAGTTGTCGGTTGTAAAAGTTGTTCGTTAATTTTGAGCAATACTCCTCTAGCAGTGGTACGGCCGTCTCATCGTGCAGGTACGCTATACGTTCATACCTGCCCTTGCCCAGAGCGAGCCTCAAACATTTATTCTGGATAATCTGTAAGTTGTGGCGATGTGTGCGTGATGCACAGTTCCAGACGGGAACTGCATATGTCATCACCGGTCGTATGACGGTTGTGTATAGTTTTGCCTTATTGGCTGAATTTAATTTTGAATTTTTCGCTAGCAGCGGATATAGCGAGCGAATGGCGCCGCTCGCCTTCTCCGCTGTGCGATTGATGTGGTTTTTGAAAAGCAATTTTGAATCGAGATGGACACCTAGGTATTTAACCGTCGTTTTGACCGGCACGCGTTCACTCTTGATTCGCAACGGGGCAAATATTTTAATCTGTGAATTCTTCTTGTGGAATACAATGGCTTCCGACTTGTCGGCATTTAAATGAATCTTCCATTTGTCGAAGAATTCACAGATTAAATTCGCATGAATTTGTACTTTTTTCATTGCCACCGGTGCGCACCAAGAGTCGGCGTACACGGCTGTATCGTCGGCAAATAGCGCTAAGTTGGATTTAGGCATTGTAGGTATGTCGTTTATGAATAAATTGAATAATATGGGAGCGAGCACGCTGCCCTGGGGCACACCAGATTGGATTGCCTTGGCTGTGGATAATGTTTGTCCGACAGCTACTCGTAATGTCCTGTTGTGTGTAAAAGATTTTATCATGCACACGAGGTATGGAGGCATGCGTGTATTTATTAATTTGTAAAGGAGTCCGTCTAGCCATACTCTATCGAACGCTCTTTCTACGTCCAGCAAGAGCATCGCGGTGACCTTGTTTTCATTGAATTTGATTGAAATATCGTTTGTTATGCGAGCGACTTGCTGTACAGTACTGTGCCCTGGCCGAAAACCGAATTGCTCGGGGATAATTAATTTACAAGTGTGTTTTTGAATTCTAATGAGCATGACGCGTTCTAGTATTTTGGCCAGGGTACTAAGTAGGCTGATAGGTCTATAGCTAGCCGGATTAGTTGGAGGTTTGCCGTGTTTTAAAAGTGGGACGACTTTGGCGACTTTCCATGCATCCGGAAAGTGATTATTCAGGATGCATGCATTGATAATTTTAATTAATAGCACGACCGCCTTTTTCGACAGGTTTTTCAATGCGCGATTGTGAATTTCGTCCAATCCCGGCGTTTTATTGCTCGGCATTGAACGAATTATTTGTGTAAGCTCATTAATCGAGCACAATTTGTAGCCTTCCGTGCTACGCGGGCCTAAATTATTTATGTATTCGTTCACGCTCTCCGAAATTAGAGTTTGCTCCGGTGTTAATGGATCAAGTGCGTGAACGCGTTCATAGTTTTCAGCAAGCATTTCAGCTTGTTCGGTTTTAGTTAAAGCGTAATTATTCGCGGTACAGAGCGCAGGTAACTCAGAATACGGGCGTTTAAGACGGCGAGCCGTCTCCCATATTCCTGTCGCGTCCGCCCTGTTTAATTTTTCTATTTTACGGTCCCAGGTGCGGCTCCGGTGTTCATTAATTGCAATTCTAATCGCGCGCGTTTGGCGTGCCGCCTCGTGCTTGTAATTAAAATCACCTGTTCGTTGCCATTGTCGCCTCATCCGATTTCTTTCACGGATTTGGATTTTAATAGCATGCGGGATAGTGGAGTCGTTCATGCTTACGACTTTTTGCCGTATGTGTTTTTTGCATGCAGTGTTTACCGCCCGGGTGAATTTATTTATTGAATTTTCGATGTCACCAATATGTTCGATGTGAGTCAGTGTGATTTCTCGATCGAGTGTGGAGCGAAAACCGTTCCAGTCTGCGGTCGAGAAATCCCATACTCTGTGTGTTTTAATCGGTTCCTTTTCCGAGCCGATCGTGAACACAATCGGATTGTGATCAGACGATAGCTCGGAAAGTACCGATATATCGGACATATCCGCGACATTTTTATTAATGACAAAATCAATACATGTTGGTGTAGTACCGTTAGGAGGGAAATGCGTCGGTTCGAGTGGGAAAAATAAATGTGTGTTCGGCCGCGTGTGAGACATTACATATTTGAGTAGCTTAGTGCCGTTAGCATTATTAATGTGGCAATTCCAGTATTTATGCCTGGCGTTAAAGTCGCCAGCCATAACTGTACGGTGCCCCAGGTTTGATAGATAATTTAATTCACGGAAGCTAATTTGATTTCTGGGAGAGTTGTAGTTAGCCATTATTACTGTACCGTCTTTCAACCGTGTGCACACATTTTCGATTGAGGTAACGCGAGTTGTTACCTCAATGTGAGGAATTGTGACTCTCACTAGGAGTGCGACGCCGCCCGTATGCGCGGTATTGTCTCGTCGGTAGCATCTGTATCCGCGAATGCTGAGCCGGTCTTGTGCGGTCAGTTTGGTTTCGCAGATACACATGATATCGATTTCCCTCTCAGTGAGAAACTCAATTAACTCACCCTTTTTACTTGCCAGACCATTGGAGTTCCAGGAACAAATATTAATGAGGCCCATTACGGGTTGACGGCGAGGTACTTACCGAGGTAGTATTGCGTCATGAAATCTTGGCGTAGGGCGGGCGGCGTGGCTCTCAGTTGGGCGATGATATTCTGTAATTCAAGATTTACAGCAGTAAGGTCTACTAGTGAATTTAATTCAGCATATAAATTTTGCGTGGCGCCGAAAGACGAGTTCGCATTATTATTTGAATTTACATTGTTGGCATTATTAATATTAGCATTATTATTTACATTATTGTTACTAGTATTATTGTTATTATTCGAATTAGAACTATGACTATTATTAATATTTACATTTGCATTAGCGTGCGGCGCGCCATTGCCGGCCTGTGACTGGCCGGCACGCCATTGGCCGCGCTGTGGAAGTGGCGGAAAGTCATGCTCTCCTTGTTGCCAGGCGTTCCGCAATGGCGGAGCGGCTGGCTGGTATTTTTGTTTTGGTGCTTGTTTAGCATGTAATTTCCTGAATAATTCAAGTTCATAGATATATGTTGGACATTCCACCGAGCAGGCAGGGTGAGGCCCTTTACAATTGGCGCAAGTGGCGGGCGTGTCGCGTGGCTTCGTGCACTGCCACGTGTTGTGCCCGCCGCTGCATTTGACGCACCGAGGCAACGCGTGACAATTACGTTGTGCGTGGCCCCATCGTTGGCAATTGCGACATTGCCTTATCTCGCGTTTACTGCGGTAACGCACCCACGTTACCCTGGTATGAAAAACGTAACGAGTACTTACATTTAGACTCTTTACGGTGTGCTCCTTGGTGGTGGTGACGAGGAAGGCCGGCGGCGACGTCTTCTTCATCGCCTGGACCTGCTCTATTTTCATTCCCTCGTCTTCGAGGGCGAGTTTGATGTCTTCGGGGGTGATGTTTGGATTGTGCAGTCCATGAAGCACGAACGGCCGCGTCCTCTCCTCCGGGGGGGTGAAGGAGTAGTACGATATATTCATTTGCGAGAGTTCATACGTAAGTCTCGTCCTGTCTTCTGCGGTTGCTGGGTGGTAGTGAACTTTATCACGTCCATACCTCATTGTTGTTTTGATTTGCGCCTCGTTATTTAATTTACCAACGAGGTCACCCGCACACGCGGCGTCCAGGAACGCCACGACTTCTGGGGGCTTCGCTTCCTTCTTGGCTTTTTTGTTGTCAGTTGTAGCATTGTTTTTGTTTTTGTCTGTGTTATTTGTCGTATTTTTTGTGTTTTGTTTGGCCGCTATTTGGGACGCCGGTTGGTCGATAATGTCGGTTGAAATGTAGCATGCCTTTTTTGGAGGCGATGCTTTCCTCGTTTCAGGATCCGCGAGGGCCGCGAATCTGTTTTGCGTAGGCACGGTGGCTCGTTCTTCGGGGATGACTGGATCAGCCGTGTCCATGCTGTCCTCGTCCGTCTGGGTGATGGCCTCCTCCTCTGAGTCGTCGTTGGTAATTTTTCTTTTCGCCGACGCATTTAACGCCGCGCGTAATTTTTGATTTTCTGCAATCAATGATTGCATTTGTGCATTTAGACGCGTAATTTCTACGTCACTCATTTTGGCTATTTTTATTCTCTCCTTCGCTTTAATCTTTCGCACGTGTGGCGGGCGCGCGACGGGCTGGCGCCCGTTTATCTCGCGGCGTGCACAACGCCGGCGGTCGGGATCGGTTTTCTTTGTCGCACTCGTAGTAGAAATTTTCGTTGCCGTTTTAACGGCCACACGCACACGTCGGCCTGGCACGGCTGTGCGGGCGTCTGGATATTATCACGTTTAATATTCGCTGCTTATCGCACGGAATTTAAAATACGTGTGTTCAGCTCGAATGCACGAACTGAACTGGGGGACGAGAACCGGTATGTTCAACGTGGTATGGCCGTTGCCTGATATTATTTTTGTGGATAATGGATGATGAGGTACATCGAGGGTCAAAATCTACATTGATATCATAATTCTTTTCCTGTACACACACCCATATCCACGAAAATTTACCAAAAGTTCAAAGTTCTTGCGACAAAGAATATATAGAACCTTGATACAGGACAGACTTGGACTTGCCACTATCGCGCAACTTGTAAGTAAATGGTGAATCTGCTTTCGAAATCGACTGTTTCAAAATGAAGGGCAACGGCACGCGGTGTTCCCAAGCGGTCACCCATCCAAGTACTGACCGCGCCCGACGTTGCTTGACTTCGGTGATCGGACGAGAACCAGAAATTAGAAATTAAACCAGAAATTAAATTTATTATAATCATTAACACTTACAATATATTTACACACTTACAAATACTTAAAATTATAATTTATACTAATTACCTACTACTAGGAGCTTAAATTAGTTTTATTGATTCGAAACATAATTACAGGAAATAATAATGCGTGTTCGGTTCCGGTGGTGGCGAAGAGCGTCGTCTGCGGTAATGTGGTTTATTCTTTGTTGCTCAGGGAAAGGAGATTAATAAAAAACCCTGTACGGATGCGGTCTAGGATGTGACTTGCCGCCAGCACGGCCGGCCGCCGCAAGCGGTGACCGGTCGCGCCGGGAGCGTTATAAAGTTCGCCTCGCTCTCTCCACCGAGTAGAGAGAGAGAGGTGTACTTCATTTGTCGATGGGAATGAGCTGCGGCCGCACTTTATGCACCCGTCAACGTCATAACTGACGCCGGCGGGCCCATTGCACCGTTATTTTTCAACCGAGAATCCCGCGGACGGGGTTATCGGTTGAAAAATTCCGTGTGCGAGTGCGGGAGCCGATGTTTTAGGCGGAAGGGAAGAAAGCCCCGCCGCGCCGCCTTTATGTTGTCCATTTTTGGGTTGCTTCCAAGTTGTTGGTTGAAGAATTTATTTGTTAGCCTGCTGCAGTACTCCTCCAGCATTGGTACACATGTCTCGTCGTGCAGGTACGTTATACGTTCGTACCTGCCCTTGCCTAACACAAGCCTTAAGCATTTGTTCTGGATGATTTGTAGGTTGTGGCGATGTGTGCGTGATGCACAGTTCCAGACGGGAACTGCATAAGTCATCACCGGTCGTATGACGGTTTTGTATAATATTGCTTTATTTGCAGAATTTAATTTTGAGTTTTTCGCTAACAGCGGATATAGCGAGCGAATGGCGCCGCTCGCCTTCTCCGCTGCGCGATTTATGTGGTTTCGAAATAAAAGTTTAGCATCAAGATGGACGCCTAGATATTTGACCGTCGTTTTGACCGGTACACGTTCACCCTTGATCCGCAACGGGGCAAAGATTTTAATTTGTGAATTCTTCTTGTGGAAGACTATCGCTTCCGACTTGTCTGCATTAATTTTAATTTTCCATTTGTCGAAGAATTCACAAATTAAATTGGCGTGTATTTGCACCTTTTTCATTGCCACCGGTGCGCACCAAGAGTCGGCGTACACGGCCGTGTCGTCGGCAAATAATGCTAGGTGGGAATTGGGCATTTTAGGGATATCGTTAATGTATAAATTAAAAAGAATCGGAGCCAGTACGCTGCCCTGGGGCACGCCAGATTGAATTGCCTTGGCTTGTGACAATGCATTACCGACAGCTACTCGTAATGTACGTTTGTTTAAGAATGATTTAATCATGCACACAAGGTAGGGTGGCATGCTTGATTGTATGAGTTTGTACAGGAGTCCGTCTAGCCATACTCTATCGAAAGCTCTCTCTACGTCCAGCAGTAGCATTGCAGTGACTTTATTTTCGTTAAATTTTAATGACACATCATTAACAATGCGTGCTACTTGCTGTACCGTGCTGTGCCCTGGCCGAAAGCCGAATTGCTCGGGGATTATAAGTTTTGCAGTGTGTTTATTAATTCTGTTGAGCACGACACGTTCGAGTATTTTGGCCAGGGTACTGAGTAGGCTGATAGGTCTATAACTAGCCGGATTAGATGGAGGTTTTCCGTGTTTAATTATTGGCACGACTTTGGCAGTTTTCCATGCATCAGGAAAGTAATAATTCAAGATGCATGCGTTGATGATTTTTATTAACAGCACGATCGCCTTTTTCGATAAATTTTTCAACGCGCGGTTGTGAATTTCGTCCAATCCCGGTGTTTTATTACTCGGCATTGAACGAATGATAGTGGTAAGCTCATTAATGGAGCACAATTTGTAGCCTTCTGTGCTACGCGGGCCTAAATTGTTTACGTATTCGTTCACACTCTCGGTGATTCGAGCTTGCTCCGGTGTTAACGGATCAAGTGTGTGAACGCGTTCGTAGTTTTCTGCAAGCATTTCAGCTTGCTCGTTTTTAGTAATTGCATAATTGTTCGCGGTACAGAGCGCAGGTAACTCGGAATACGGGCGTTTAAGACGGCGAGCCGTCTCCCATATTCCTGTCACGTCCGCCCTGTTTAACTTCTCAATTTTTCGCTCCCAGGTGCGGCTCCGGTGTTCATTAATTTGGATTCTGATCGCGCGCGTTTGGCTTGCCGCCTCGTGCTTATAGTAAAAATCACCTGTTCTTTGCCAGAGTCGTCTCATCCGATTACGCTCACGGATAAGGATTTTGATATCATGCGGGAGAGAGGAGTCATTCATGCGTATGACTTTTTGTTTGATGTGTTTTTTGCATGCATTATTGATCGCCCGGGTGAATTTAATAATTGTGTTATCAATGTCGCCGGTATGTTCGATGTGAGTTAGTGTGATTTCTCGATCGAGATCGGAGCGGAAACCGTTCCAATCAGCGGTCGAAAAATCCCATACTCTGCGTGTTATATTCGGTTCTCTTTCCGAGCCGATCGTGAACATTATCGGATTATGATCAGACGATAGCTCGGAAAGCACCGATATATCGGACATATCTGCGACATATTTATTAAGAACAAGATCAATACAAGTTGGTGTAGTACCATTGGGTGGGAAATGTGTCGGTTGGAGTGGAAAGAATAAATGTGTATTCGGTCGCGTATGTGACATTACGTATTTGAGCAGCTTGGTGCCGTTTGCATTGTTAATGTGGCAATTCCAGTATTTATGCCTGGCGTTAAAATCGCCAGCCACAACTGAACGTTGCCCCAGGTTGGTTAAATAATTGAGTTCTGTGTAGGTGACGTTATTACGTGGAGAATTGTAAATTGCCGTTATTGCTGTACCGTCTTTCAACCGTATGCACACATTTTCGATCGAGGTAACGCGTGTTGTTACCTCAATATGAGGAATTGAGATCCTCACTAGGAGTGCGACGCCGCCCGTATGTGCGGTGTTGTCTCTTCGGTAACATCTGTATCCGCGAATGCTGAGCCGGTCACGATCGGTCAGTTTTGTTTCGCAGATACACATGATATCAATTTTTCTCTCAGTGAGGAACTCAATTAACTCACCCTTTTTACTTATCAAACCATTGGAGTTCCATGAACAAATGTTTATTAGGCCCGTGGCGGGCTGACACCAAAGTACTTACCGAGGAAGTACTGCGTGGCTGTTGCTTGGCGCTGGGCAGGCGGCGTGGCTTTCAGTTGCTGGACCAGGGACTGCAACTCGGAAAAAATAGCATTTAGATCACATAGATTATTGAGCTCAGCGTAGAGGCCTTCAATACCTCCGAAGACCGAACCCGCATTATTATTCGTGTTGTTGACATTATTATTTACATTAGGATTATTATTAGCATTATTATGTACATTGTTACCGTTATTATTATTAAAATTATTTACATTATTATTAGGAATATTACTATTTACATTGTGCGGCGCGCCATTGCCGGCCTGTGACTGGCCGGCACGCCATTGGCCGCGCCGTTGGCCGATGGGCGGGAACTCTTCGCTGTTCATCCGCCAGGCGTTACGCGATGGCGGCGGAGCGTTTTCATATTTTTTCGGTGCATTTTTCATGCGCCTTTTTTTTAATAATTCGCACTCTTCTATGTACGCCGGACATTTTTCGTAGCATGCAGGATGTGGCCCTTTGCAATTGGCGCATGTGGCGGGCGTGTCGAGCGGCTTCGTGCAAAGCCACGAATTGTGCCCGCCGCTGCATTTTACGCAACGCGGTTTCGCGTTGCAATTTTTTTGTGCGTGGGCCCAGCGCTGGCAATTACGGCATTGCAGCACTTCGCGCTTATTGTAGTACCGTACCCATGTGATGCGGGTATAGAGTAAGTAACGTGTACTTACGTTTAGACTTTTCACCGTGTGTTCATTACTCGTCTTGACGAGGTAGGCCGGCGGGGACGTCTTTTTCATTAAGCAGACCTCTTCTGTTTTGATTCCCTGCTCCTCCAGGGCGGCTTTGATGACGTCTACTGTCAGGTTGGGGTTGTGGAGGCCGTGCACGACGAAGGGCCTTGTTCTCTCCTCCTTGGGGGTGTATGAAAAGTAGGAAATATCCATTTCTTTCAGTTCGTACGTGAGGCGCGTCCTGTCCTCACGTGTTTCCGGCTGGTAATGCACTTGACCGCGGCCGTATTTGATTGTTGTCTTAATTTGTCCGTCCGTATTGAACTTTTGAACAAGTTCACCGGCGCTGGCCGGGTCAATGTAGGCTACCACCTCTGGCGGCTTACTTCCTTTGGGTTTTTTGTTGTCTTGTTGTGTGTTGTTTTTGTTTGTATTATTTGCGTTTTGTTTTGTTGTTTCTTTTTGTGTTTGTTTTTTGTTTATTAATTGTGAAGCCGGTTCGTCGACGTTGTCTGTCGACACGTAGCATGGCTTTTTCGGGGGGGAAATTTTGCGCAGTTCTGGATTAGCGAGAACCGCGAATCGATTTTGCGTAGTAACGGTCGGCTGCTCCTCGGCTTCCGCGGGGTCTGCAGTGTCCATATTTTCCTCGTCGGTGATGATCGTCTCCTCCTCCTCCTCCGAGTCGACGATAGCTTGGTTGGTGTTTTTGCGCTTTGCGAACGCATTTAGCTGAGCGCGTAATGCCATTATTTCTTTGGCAAACGCTTTATTTTCAGCGGCGAGCCGCGCATTTTCTTTTTCGGTCATGCTTGTGGTTATAATTTTTTGTTTCGCTTTTAAGATTTGTTTATGCACACGCACCACTTCATTAGGGCGCGCGACGGGCTGGCGCCCGCTTATCTTCCGGCGTGCACAACGCCGGCGGTCGGGATCTGTTTTCTCGCTCGCACTCGTGGACGAAATCTTCGTTGCCGTTTTAGCGGCCACACGCACACGTCGGCCTGGCACGGCTGTGCGGGCGTCTGGTTATTATCACGATTATTTTCACTTTTTTCGCTGCTATCGCACGGGAATTCGCTTACGTGTGTTCAGCTCGGATGCTCGAACTGAACTGCGGACGAGAACCGGTATGTTCAACGTGGTATGGCCGTTGCCTGACATTATTTGTGTGGATAATCGAGAGTTAGTATACTTCAACCCTCGATTATCCATACCCTGCTGCTACTAATACTACTACCACTACTACTACTACCACTACTACTACTACTACCACTACTACTACTACTACCACTACTACAACTACTACCATTACTAAGCGAACCAGTAAATTTCGTGGATTTACTTACTTACCTGTGACTATGTGGTGATGAACATCCTTCTTGGACACCTCGGGTGGCTTTGAAGGAGATGTTACGTCCGGAAAATCCGCAAGGATGGCTGCTTAGACGTCGTTTGTTCGGGCGAACGTGGATATGGTCGGAATTCTGGAGGTCGTGGAACCTGTGACTATGGACAGTGAGGTTATGCGCTTACCCTGCAAATCTACTACCAAGCCGTATTTTCGGAGGAGATCGGCTCCAATGATTGGTCGGGAGACATCCGCGATATTAGAGCAGCGGCGCGGGATAGCCGAAACATCTGCACCTGTGCCTATTAGGAAGCTGAGTTCCGGTCGCTTAGGGTTAGGCAGTTTCGCGTAAAGTCCCCGCCATTGACCGCCCGGAGTGCTGGCGGGGGACCTGGTTTTCCGATTTCGACATACTGCACGGCGATCGGCACTTTCGCGCGTTTTTACCAAATGTCCGATGGTAGTAGCACGTGTCCTGCTGACGGTCCTTGCTGCGGGCCGGAGTATGTTGCCGTCCCCTGCTGCGGTGACGGTTGCGACTGGCGAGCGGGCCGAGTTGAGAACGGTGGTTGTTTGCAACCTCGTTGACTTGTGGCTGGGGCACGTCGTACACACGGTCAGCCTGGAGTGCGAGGGTAGCGAGATCTTCCGTGTTATTGACGGCTAAGATTCCTCGGACGTTCTCTGGCATTTGTTCCAGGAATAAAGTTCTAAGGACTTGATTATTGCATTATCCTCCAGCGAGGTTACGCATTCGCTGCAGGCAACGCGACGACTTTTCATTTCCTAAATTGGTGTTAGTGAGCAGGCGGCGCAATCGCTTTTCAGCGGATTCACCGAAAGTTTCCAGAATTCGCGCTTTCAAGGCGCCATATTTGTTGTTTTCGGGGGGGCGCTTGAACAAGGTCACTTACTGCGTTCAGTACCTCGAAGTCCTGAAGGTTAGTCGTCGAAGAGAAAAACCTGCTTCCACAACTAAGAACCAGCTGACCGGCTCCTGCTTCCAGAATGGTGGAATCCTCATTTCGCTGACGGACAGGGCGGCGACGAACTCGTCGTTTTTCGGCTCTACGTTGCTGGCACTGGCACTGTCGTCCATTGTGAATGTTCTTGGGCGCGGAATGTATGCGTCCACTAAGTCGTCGGCACTCGCGACGTTCGAATGTGCTGGGTCGCCGTCGTTCTCGCACGACTCGCGAATACCTAGCGAGATTTTTCGTAGGTAATCCCACGTTGTAGAACTGTTCGAATTCTTTTACGCGACGCGGCACAAGAGAAAATTGAATCGAACCGGTGAATTCGATCGCGGGGCGCGTTTTTTTACGGAGCACGTTTTTTTCGCATCACGTCGGGCCGTCACCAACTTGTAGGGATGTGACGGTTATGTAAATAAATCACCCCGTACAAAAACTTAACACTTGATTGACTCCAATAAATAACAACTAACAACTTAACAATTTCAATTGTATATTTCGAATTTAACTTCGCGTCGGCCGACAGAAACATGTAACGAAGCAATAATGGCTGCCGTCAAGGAATGCCGCTACTCATTGTGGCGTGGCGTGACGAACTGCGCTGCGGTGACAAAACGACTGCTCGTGTCAGGGCGCGATCTTACCGGCGCATTGCGGTTGGTACGGCAGTGCTCTACAACTCACAGTCGGCACATATTTAGTTCGCTGATTGCAACACTATAGAAAACTGCCCAAAGGCACAGAAAACTGTAGTACATCGAACTAAATATGTGCCGACTGTGAGTCACTACTCATGCGCCATCTATTTCCCTTTACCCACAAAAATTTGGTAAATTTCGATTTACACTATGCTTCTAATACTACTACAACTACTTCTACCACAATTACTAACTAGGCGAATAATACATTCTCGATACAGCACTGACAAAATAATAATCTCTCTATAACGGCTTCCTAACTGGAACTGTTTCGTTAGGTACTTTCTTCCCAATTAAATAAACTTAAGAAATAATGGTTATGTACGTAACCTCCAACCCCGTACTACTATTATTTAATAAGGCAATATGAAAATTTACCTGTTAGAGTATGACGACTGGCTAGTTGTTGCAAGACATTAAACTGAGTGAGGTTCTACTTTGACAGCCGTGTTTTAGGATGCATTGGATACATGGCGTAACGGTTACCAAATTTTAATATCTGAAAATCAAAACATTTTTAATTGTTGTTAATAATATAATAGTTATTTATGTACCTAGTCACTAAAGTGATAGTTTATTATTATAAAGACACTTTACTGACGTGGTGCATACAAACTTTTATCGCCAACCGTAAACATTTATAATTTAAAAATATTAACATATCAAACTTGTCACATTTCCATATGTAAAACGTAAACATACATGTCAAATTTGTTTTGAAAAGTTTGCATAAATTACCTTCATCATCATCATCAAGTAGATTTCATCCGGTGCACTTGGTAAAATCTTCCTTTTTGTTTTCTTCCACTATCCAGTACTTTACTTTACATAATTTCCATTTTTCATTGTCAAATAATTTGGAGGTTACAATTTATATATCCTTTTGTTTAGCACAATAAACAGGGAAATTTATTGTAATCATCCTACCGTGTGTGTGTGTGTGTGTGTGTTAATGTGTATATTCACATTTTGTGTGCTATTACTTACTTGACTGCAATTCATTTCCAACCATTATAATCAACCTGAAATTGAAATACTAATTACAGTTTCTAATGTGTGTGTACCCACTAATAGGTAACCGATGTCCATGCATGCATTATACATCCCACGAACATCTGAACTATTGTAATTCATTCATTCATTTATTCTGAATGAAATGTTTGTGTGGTGTTACTTACTTTACTGCACTTAATTTTCAACTATTGTAATCAACCTGAAAGTGAAATATTAACTACAATTTCTAATGTGTGTGCACACATTTATAGGTTATGGGTAACCGGTGAAACTGAACCGATGTCCACACATACATTATACATCCTACGAACATCTTGTTTGTGTGGTGTTACTTACTTTACTGCACTTAATTTCCAACTATTGTAATCAATCTTGAAAGTGAAATACTAACTATAATTTCTAATGTGTGTGCACCCACTAATAGGTAATGGGTAACCGATAAAACTGAACCGATGTCCACACATACATTATATATCCTACGAACATCTGAACTATTGTAAGAGATATATGGACAGCTGAGCTGTCACCTCATTCACTTTCTTCATTTATTCTGTTCTAATTATTGCTCTGAATGAAATGTTTGTGTGGTGTTACTTACTTTACTGCACTTAATTTCCAACTATTGTAATCAACCTGAAAGTGAAATATTAACTACAATTTCTAATGTGTGTGCACACATTAATAGGTAATAGGTAACCGGTAAAACTGAACCGATGTCCACACATACATTATTCTTCATTTATTCTGTTCTAATTATTGCTCTGAATGAAATGTTTGTGTGGTGTTACTTACTTTACTGCACTTCATTTCCAACTATTGTAATCAACCTGAAAGTGAAATATTAACTACAATTTCTAATGTGTGTGCACACATTTATAGGTTATGGGTAACCGGTGAAACTGAACCGATGTCCACACATACATTATACATCCTACGAACATCTTGTTTGTGTGGTGTTACTTACTTTACTGCACTTCATTTCCAACTATTGTAATCAACCTGAAAGTGAAATATTAACTACAATTTCTAATGTGTGTGCACACATTAATAGGTAATAGGTAACCGGTAAAACTGAACCGATGTCCACACATACATTATTCTTCATTTATTCTGTTCTAATTATTGCTCTGAATGAAATGTTTGTGTGGTGTTACTTACTTTACTGCACTTAATTTCCAACTATTGTAATCAACCTGAAAGTGAAATATTAACTACAATTTCTAATGTGTGTGCACACATTAAAAGGTAATAGGTAACCGGTAAAACTGAACCGATGTCCACACATACATTATTCTTCATTTATTCTGTTCTAATTATTGCTCTGAATGAAATGTTTGTGTGGTGTTACTTACTTTTCTGCAATTAATTTACCATTACTGTAATCAACCTGAAAGTGAAATACTGTATTGTAATTTTAATCATTTTATATTATTTATGATTAGTCTTATGCTTAATTTACGTTTTGCATACCTGTTAGTGGATCATAATAACGGAGGGCCAAACAGCAACGGTACTGATCAATCGGTCACAACGATGAGAATTATACACAACAAAATAATTAATTGTTGCAAGTTAGGAAATGTATTTGACAACAAATATATTGGTTAGGTGAATTATTTGAGTTGGTAACATTGAGCGTCATCTTGACAGTCATAGATAGAAATTAACAATAGAAGTTGTATGATAAGATAATTAAGTATATTTATATAAAATTGATTTTAATTAGAAATTGATTTCTAAGGTAATTTGGGAAATTCCTAGTTGATAAAAGAACATCTGTGTACGTACTAAGTACCGTCACATAACTTATTATCATGTATTTGATGTGTTTGTGCATGTGTGTGTGTGTGTGTGTGTGTGGTTAGGTGAATTATTTGAGTTGGCTACATTGAACGTCACCATTGACAGTCAGTCATAGATAGAAAATTACAATAAAACTTATACACTAAAGTATTTCGCGGCCAAGGTGTACACAAAGCTTTTTGTGCAACTGTGGTTAGGTGAATTATTTGAGTTGGCTACATTGAACGTCACCATTGACAGTCAGTCATAGATAGAAAATTACAATAAAACTTATACACTAAAGTATTTCGCGGCCAAGGTGTACACAAAGCTTTTTGTGCAACTGGTACAATTAATAATAAAAAAATAACTATTGTTGTCAAAACTTTTTATGTGACTATTAGAAAACATATATTTTAACGAATAAATATTACTTCCATGACACCACGCTTTAAATTCGTCATATGCCTTTTCATATTGCCGTTTGGTTTTTTGTGGTATTAAATTTTCTGTTGCAGCATCCGCTATTAATTTGATTTCTGGTGGAGTACAACTAATAGTATAATTACTATCGATCGGAATCAGACATTTTCTTAAACTGAAAATGAAGTGACAGTAAATAATAAACTAGTGTTGGCATGGCGACGCGGACTTTTTGCGTACTTTGGCGACAGATTTATTTTTTAATATATATATATATATATATATATATATATATATATATATATTATATATTCACATTTTGTGTGCTATTACTTACTTGACTGCAATTCATTTCCAACCATTATAATCAACCTGAAATTGAAATACTAATTACAGTTTCTAATGTGTGTGTACCCATTAATAGGTAACAGGTAACCGGTAAAACTGAACCGATGTCCACACATACATTATTCTTCATTTATTCTGTTCTAATTATTGCTCTGAATGAAATGTTTGTGTAGTGTTACTTACTTGACTGCAATTCATTTCCAACCATTATAATCAACCTGAAAGTGAAATACTAACTACAATTTCTAATGTTCAAATTTGCATAAATTACCTTCATCATCAAGTAGATTTCATCCGGTGCACTTAAAATACTTTATTGTACAGTTTAGCGGCAGGTAAAGTACTTTACCTTTACTTTGGTGTATGTAAGTATGCATGTATGTATGTAACGGGTGTCCAACAATTATTGCAGTCCCGGGTGGTGTTGGAATAAAAAATGTAGGTCAATTCTTTCATGTGCCAAATAAGTGAACTGACATGTTAATTGTCAAACATAACCTAAATGATCATTAGGACCGATATAATAAGATAATTATTTTACTGGTGTGTGCTACAAAGGTTAGTATATTTAAACTCTCTCTTTATAGTTATTCGTCCAATACATGTTTTCATTTTCACTACCAATCTTCACAAAATTGTTTTTATTAACTAAATGTACATTTCTGAATTGTTTGTATATAATTAAATTATATAAATACACTAATATGAGTATTAATAAATAAATAAAACCATATACAACATCTTTATTAACAAACAAATATACAAATAAACTAAATATAATACGTGTATGATACAATCAATGTTAGTGAGTTACTTTGTTTGTTTGTTAAATTTGTCTTCACTTTCCGTAATCTCTTGAAAGGTGGCATTATTTGTTTCCTTATATTCTATAATGGAATAACTATTTACAAGTGTTTCATCCTCTCCATTTCTGTAAAATATATTAGAAGTGTTACATTACAACTTATAAATTAGCAATTCAAATTTCAATTGTAGTGGGTGATTCCATATATTCGTTCAGTTTTTAAAGGCGAAATTAAACAAGTTTTTTTTCGTACAAAGGATGAACTTTATAATAAATGAAAGATGGTCTATTTATGTTGATAACCTCTTAGCATCTTTGGAATAATTTCATTATTCGATTCTCATAGAAGGTCTAGAATTAATGAACGGAAGTGGTAGTCGGATGGTGATCCTGCGAATGGGTGGGTAAGGCAAAACGTCACAAGTTGCACTCATTTTTGCTGAGTGAGTTCTGATATTACTTGAAACAGTCTCAGTGGACTCAGATGAAAAGAGCGGACTGTCCTCTCTTTAAGACATATTTGAATTGCCCAATTAAGAAAACAGAACCGCAGACATTCGGAACACATTTGCATTATTTACTAAAACTGAACGAATATATAGAACGACCCAATATTAATAATACACAATAAATGAAAACCATTCTACCATTTTCATTAAAAATAAATATCTATTGTACTTACTTTAAACATGATTAATCCTTATCCCTTATCACACCAAATAAGTTGGTAAACAAACTTTGCACGTGTTCTCTAACTGACAATCACGAAACATATTGACAATTCCGTCAGCTGTTCCGTGATGCCAACCTAAAACCAGTGATATTAAAATCTTACTAAAAATTACTCAATTAACGATTATTTCCCATAATCGCCGGAACTACCCGTAACATATTAAGATATGTTGTATTATTATTTTTGACCTGACCAGTTTGACTATACATTGTCACATTAAAAAAAAAAAAATTAGGAAATAAACATTTATTTCAATAATCGTAATTCCCGCCTGGCCCATTTAAATAGCATTTAGTTGGCGAATTACCCCAAGGATGGCGCTGACAGCAGTCACAGACCATAACACGCACGGTTATTGTACAGTTTAGCGGCAGGTAAAGTACTTAACCTTTACTTTGGTGTATGTAAGTATGCATGTATGTATGCATGTGTGTGTGTGTGTGTGTGTGTGTGTGTGTGTGTGTGTGTGTGTGTGTCGGCGTGCGTAATTGAATCTTCAGGTTAAATATAAAGGGGTTAGGTGAATTATTTGAGTTGGCAACATTGATTGTCATCTTGACAGATGCTTGATTTTTAGTTGAAGATAGAAAATAACAATCTAATTTAAACTCTCCCTTTATAGTTATTCGTCCAATACATGTTTTCATTTGCACTACCAATCAACTGGAGATAAATAGAAACATCATATAATTACTGTGGGCAAGGAACGCAACAATAACAATCTAAAGCACCATTTAAGCGAGGCGAAGGAAATGTTTATGTAAAAACATCATAAATAAAGGTCAGTAATATATTATATTCTTATTTAAGATAATTAGGACCGATATAATAAGATAATTATTTTACTGGTGTGTGCTAAAAAGGTTAGTAAATTTATACTCTCTCTTTATAGTTATTCGTCCAATACATGTTTTCATTTTCACTACCAATCAACTGGAGATAAACAGAAACATCATATAACTACTGTGGGCAAGCAACGCAACAATAACAATCTAAAGCACCATTTAAGCGAGGCGAAGGAAATGTTTATGTAAAAACATCATAAATAAAGGTCAGTTAGTTAGGTTAGTCTTCGGGTTAAATATAAAGGGGTTAGGTGAATTATTTGAGTTGGCAACATTGATTGTCATCTTAACAGTTGCTTGATTTTTAGTTGTAGATAGAAAATAACAATCTAATTTAAACTCTCTCTTTATAGTTATTCGTCCAATACATGTTTTCATTTTCACTACCAATCAACTGGAGATAAATAGAAACATCATATAATTACTGTGGGCAAGCAACGCAACAATAACAATCTAAAGCATCATTTGAGCGAGGCGAAGGAAATGTTTATGTAAAAACATCATAAATAAAGGTCAGTAATATATTATATTCTCATTTAAGATCATTAAGACCGATATAATAAGATAATTATTTTACTGGTGTGTGCTACAAAGGTTAGTAAATTTATATATCGATGTTCTCTTTATCCAGAGACGCAGACAGGACAACAAATGATTTTCGATTTTGGACTTTTACAAAGCCAAGCCCATGCATGGTTTTTCAGTTGGATGGAAGCTGTATCAATACTCATGGAGCACTGTAAGGTAGTTCTCTATTACATTTAAAATTAATTAAAAGACATGATGTTGGTTGATTTTCTAAGGTAACCTAAAAAATTCCTAGTTGAAAACAGAATGTCTATGTACATACTAAGCACCTTCACATCACGATCAGGTGTTTATTGTGTTCGTGCATGCGTGTGTTGTTACACAATTTTTAATACATTATGTTCTTAAGTTAAGATTATTAGGATCGATATAATAAGATAATTATTTTACTGGTGTGTGCTACAAAGGTTAGTAAATTTATATATCAATGTTCTCATTAGCCAGAGATGAAGGCAGGACAAGTAATGATTTCCGATTTTGGACTGCTACGAAGCGAAGCCCTCGCACGGTTTTTCTAAGCTGAAGCTGTATCGATACTCGTGTAGCACTGTGAGGTAATTTTCTATTATTCTGGACCGATCAAGTACGGTCACCATCACTAATAACCATGTATTTGTTGTGTTTGTGCATGCACATTGGTATTTTTAGGGTAATTGAATCTTCAGGTTAGAAATAGAGGTTAAGTGAATTATTTGAGTTGGCAACAATTAACAATGTTTATGTAAGTAAGTAGGAAACATCCTCAACAAAGATCAGTATTATATATTATCCATTTAGTTAAAATTGTTAGGATCAATATAATAAGATGATTATTTTAGTGGTGTGTGCTACAAAGGTTTGTAAATGTATATATATATATATCGATGTTCTCTTTATCCAGAGACGGTCATAGGACAACAAATGATTTTCGATTTTGGGCGAAGCCCTCGTATGGTTTTTCTATTGTAATCTGTATCGATACTAGTAATTTTCTAATATGCATATGTATTTGTTGTGTTCGTGCATGTTTATATGGTGATGACTGATCTTATAATGTCATGTTTGATTGGTTTCCTTCGGCTTTTGAGGTCTATTTCTACTGCACGTCACCTATTAGTGGAGTACATTAGACAACCCTAGTAGCAGGAAATTATATGCCGGTCTTTCAATAAAACTTTTACCGATTAATTATGTATTATTAATTGAGAACAGGTAGACATATAAGTAGTTGTATCATGTATGCATGAAGAATACTCCCTTTTAGCATCAACAGTGTCGCCAGTAAAGCAATCTAAAATGAAGTGATCATCACAGATGGTAGTTGTACTGTTCGGATAGCTATATCATATGAATTCATAGGGATACAGTTTACTTTTATGACGTAATATCACTAAATAAAGGCTGCCGGACCCTTGTGTGGTCGTAGTTGCTTCCGGAGAAATTCACCAGGCAAGTAATTCCGTAAATTATCCATCGAATCTTAGGCGACGTTGTTCGTGCAGAGGGATGTAGTGGAATGCAGTAGGCTCGATATTAAGACGGAATCGCCTCCGGACGGGCCCCGAAAGGTTCCATGGAATCCTACCCCTATGGCCGAAGTTGTTTACCTGTTGAAAAGTTCACGGGGAGTCTTTGAGCACCGTCGGAAAAGCCAACATCCTTCATTCTTTCTGTCCGATACTCGGAACTAGCAAAAGGAGGCCCATTTTTGGAGCACTCTCACGTCACTAGGTGTACACCGAATTGAGCGAAATACGTCTGGATCTCTTTATCGAACCTCTAAGAACACACCCTAGAAACGGAAAGCCGTTACTCGTCCAAAGGGGCTCCCTGTCGTCTCGAATTCCTAACAGGGCACCGGTGCCGTCGAAGTGAGGCCTTCAGTTCGAGCGCCCATTTCGAGGTCTCCCAGCGGGCCACTAGTGAAGCCGTTGGGTCATTCGAACTGACAGATGTTCTGCGTGTTCCCTTAATTCTATGGAGCCGCTAGAAGTACATCTACACTCCCACGATACCCCGCTGAAGCCGGCCAATCTGACACGATGCCTGTTTCGAAACGGTCGGGGACTAGATCGGCAAAAATTGTTTTTATTCATGCATCCGTTCGTCCTGTTTAGAACCACCTCCTACTTGAATGTCTGGTAACGTTGTAAGTGTGTTTTTGATTTACAGTCGAGTCTCAGACGCACACTGCACGCACGTACGTCCTAGACTCCGCACGACACGTTAGCGGTTGTATTTTTTGTTTATTTGTTTTGAATTACTCAATTCGTAAACGTTTATCACCAACAACGCTATAAAAAAAATGGCCGACGTAGCTACTCCAGTTCAGGCCGCTTCGCCGACCTCGGCATCAGCGACAGCCGTCAAGAAGGCTGCTTCTCCTAAGAAGGCGAAAAACCCCAGGACGAAACCTTCTCATCCACCTACCTCGGAGATGGTCTGCAACGCAATCAAGAGCCTGAAAGAGCGTGGCGGTTCTTCTCTGCAAGCCATCAAGAAGTACGTCACAGCAAATTACAAGGTTGACGCGGAAAAGATGTCACCATTCATTAAGAAGTATCTCAAGTCGGCTGTGACCTCGGGCACTCTCGTTCAGACGAAGGGCAAGGGGGCGTCTGGATCATTCAAGCTCGCTTCCGGTTCGTCGACGGGCGCTAAGGTCGTCAGTGGAGCAGAGGCCAAGGCCAAGACCGCCAAGAAGTCTACAACCACGAAGGCGGCAAAATCACCTAAGAGTGCAGCGAAAAGTGGTGGCCGAGGCGGAGCCAAGAAGGCCGACGCAGGAGAAAAGAAATCCTCGACCGGAAAGGCCAAAAAAGCCTCATCCGCCACCGCTACTGCCGAGAAGAAGGTAGCAAAATCGAAGGCGAAGTCGTCGTCTCCGTCGAAGGCCAAAAAGGCGACAAAGAGCGGTCCTACGAAAAAACCCAAAGCACCCAAGCCGAAGAGGGCGAAGGCCGCTCCGAAAACCGTCGCAAAGAAACCGTCTCCAAAAAAGAAGTAGTCGACGACAACCACTATTATTTTTTTAATGTGGGAACATGTGACAACGGTAGAACCTGGGGCAATGTCGCTCCCAAAAAATGGCCCTTTTAAGGGCCACAAAAAATTTAAATTCAAAGATTATTCATTGTCAAGCAAGCACACTATACATACATATGTGACAGACAGATAGATAGATAGATAGATAGATAGATAGGCATATGATAGATATATAGATAGGCATATGATAGATAGACCGATAGACAGACATACATACATATATACATTCATATATAAGAAAAAAAAAAAAAAAAAAACCAATTCATTAAATATATATACTAATATCAGTATGCTTCCTGAATTTTTTATAATGTACAAAATTCTTTAAATTATTGAGATTTTTGTGGTTCTGAAAAGAACCGGTCAATTTGATTTAAATCCAAACTTAACTACCCCACATCATCATCGTATGATAAACGGGCAAGTTAAAGGGTGGGAAATTAAGCACGCTCTCCGCGGATACGTCTGGCCAACTGGATGTCCTTTGGCATGATGGTAACGCGCTTGGCGTGAATGGCGCACAGATTGGTATCTTCGAAAAGACCGACTAAGTAAGCTTCGCTGGCTTCTTGCAAAGCCATCACTGCCGAACTCTGGAAACGAAGATCGGTCTTAAAATCCTGGGCTATTTCACGGACCAGACGCTGGAATGGAAGTTTGCGGATTAGAAGTTCGGTACTCTTCTGATAACGACGGATCTCGCGGAGAGCAACGGTGCCCGGCCTGTAACGATGGGGTTTCTTTACACCGCCGGTGGCTGGGGCACTCTTGCGTGCCGCTTTGGTGGCCAGCTGTTTGCGGGGAGCCTTTCCTCCGGTCGATTTACGAGCTGTCTGCTTGGTACGAGCCATTATTAATTTGGTTTATAACGATGTACACCGTGTTCGTGTTAATCGTGATTTAAAAAGGAACAATATTACAGGCCTGTATATATAAGTTTGTCTTTTACTTCCACAGCGGTAGACGGCAGCACTTTCATTCGGCAACATGGTGACCGCACATGTATATAAGTGAGGGGGGGTCCGTTTGGTTCAGTTTTACAGTTGCAGTTCAACAGAAAACAAACAAACAAACATGACTGGTCGTGGAAAAGGAGGAAAGGGTTTGGGAAAGGGAGGCGCCAAGCGTCATCGTAAAGTTTTACGTGATAACATCCAGGGTATCACCAAGCCGGCAATCAGGCGTTTGGCCCGTCGTGGAGGTGTAAAACGTATCTCCGGTCTGATTTACGAAGAGACCCGCGGTGTCTTGAAAGTGTTCCTTGAGAACGTTATTCGTGACGCCGTCACCTACACCGAACACGCAAAACGTAAGACGGTGACCGCAATGGATGTTGTCTACGCCTTGAAGAGACAGGGTCGCACCCTGTACGGTTTCGGCGGTTAAGATCAATTTCGGCACACATACACACACCCTGAAGATGTCGTGTTGCGAAACCAACAAATTAGTATCGGTTCTTTTCAGAACCACAATTACTTTAAAATTCAAAGATTAAAAACATTGTTCAATATTTTAATCCACAAAAAAATAATAATATCGATAATCGACAATTACATTTAAATACCACTACTTCTGTTTTATTACTGAATTCGACGTGGATCTCATGAAAGCATCGCGTTTTAAATTAACTATAAGCAACTATAACTCACTCCATTGCGGAACATGCAAATCGAATATTGGCGCAAATTTTTAAAAATAACCTAAAATTATAGAGAGATAAACATGCATTTATGTAGAGGGGATGTTATATTTAGGTTGGTAATCATGATGAAACTACCATTGATTAGTATGTTGTGTCACATATTTCAAATATCAATCGATTTATTTATTTCATTTATGATGTATGAATGTATGTATGTATGAATGAATGAATGAATGAATGAATGTATGGTGTAGGGGTGGTAGGTAAGTACAATGTATTTATCTTTAAATTATTTTAAAATTTGTGGCCCTGAGAAGGGCCGTTTTAAAACTGCTGCTGTTGCTGTTGAGATGGAATGAGAAACCTTCTTAGGGCTTCTTTTCCGTCTTCTTGGGAAGGAGTACGGCCTGGATGTTGGGCAGCACACCTCCCTGGGCGATCGTAACGCCAGAA
The DNA here is from genome assembly GCA_963969525.1 of Ontholestes murinus. Taxonomy (NCBI): domain Eukaryota; kingdom Metazoa; phylum Arthropoda; class Insecta; order Coleoptera; family Staphylinidae; genus Ontholestes; species Ontholestes murinus. Next base: position 34,162,861 of record OZ018393.1, on the reverse strand, counting down.
AGTAGTTTATTCAACTCTTCGTCGTTACGGATGGCCAGTTGTAAATGACGGGGAATAATACGAGTTTTCTTGTTATCCCTGGCGGCGTTTCCTGCCAACTCCAACACTTCGGCGGCTAAGTATTCCATGACGGCTGCCAAGTAAACTGGAGCGCCGGCACCGACGCGCTCGGCATAATTTCCCTTCCTCAACAATCTGTGGATACGACCAACAGGGAATTGAAGTCCAGCACGGTTAGAACGAGACTTCGCCTTTCCCTTAACTTTACCGCCCTTGCCACGTCCAGACATATTGATATTCGTTTAAGAGATACAAACAAATAGAGATAGATACAGCGATCGTCAGCGTTACCGACTGAATAAACCTATTTGGGTTGAACTTGGGTTATATAGCCACCTGAGGGAGAATACACAGAGATGGCGCACCAACGTGCGCGTTGATACAGTCCGGTTTCGAGAAGGCGGGGCGATATAAGGATTGTGAGTGCTGTGAAATACACTCGTTTTGCTGTCGCGCCGTACAGATCAGCACGATCACGTAACTAGACAAGATGCCACCAAAAACCAGCGGTAAAGCTGCCAAAAAGGCTGGAAAGGCCCAAAAGAACATCTCCAAGGGTGATAAAAAGAAGAAGCGCAGGAGGAAGGAGAGCTACGCAATCTACATCTACAAAGTACTGAAACAAGTACATCCCGATACCGGTATCTCCAGTAAGGCCATGAGTATCATGAACAGTTTCGTCAATGATATTTTTGAACGTATCGCTGCCGAAGCTTCCAGGCTCGCGCACTACAATAAGAGATCCACCATCACCAGTAGGGAAATCCAAACTGCAGTGCGTCTCTTACTGCCCGGTGAATTAGCGAAACACGCCGTTAGTGAAGGTACAAAGGCCGTCACCAAATACACCAGTTCCAAGTAAATTTTTTACATGGAAAACAATTAATTAAAAACCGGTTCTTTTCAGAACCACGAATTGTCATATAATTCGAAGATATATGAGACATTAACATACCTTAACAGTAGTGGGAGGGATATAATAGGAATCACATGCTGGATAATTCTCCACCCTATGGCAACTCCATAGAGGGAAATAATTATCCAAACTGTGTTGGTGTTTTCTTGGTTCTCGTCCTCGACTTTCGAAGTCGACCGTTCCAAAAAGAGGGGCAACGGCACGCGGTGTTCCCAAGCGGTCACCCATCCAAGTACTGACCGCGCCCGACGTTGCTTGACTTCGGTGATCGGACGAGAACCACAAATTAAACCACAAATTAATTTATTATCTCAGATAACAATAAAACATATTTACAAAAACAGAAAATACATACAGAAAAATAATTAAACTAGTTGCCTACTTAAATATAAAAAGCTTAAACTAGTGATGTTTATTAGATTACAAAATATACAAAAGTATAATAATGCGAACTCATCTGCGGTTATGGCAAATGCTTCGAATGCGGTTGGTTGATCAGTTGCTTTATTACAGGGAAAGGAATGAGGTAAAAACCCTGTTCGGATGCGGTTAAGGAAAATGACGTGCCGCCAGCGTGATCGGCCGCCGCAAGCGGCGACCGGTCAGGCCGGGAGCATTAAAAGTTCGCCTCGCTCTCTCCACCGAGTAGAGAGAGAGGGGCGTACCTTGTATGTCGATGGGAGTGTGCTGTGCCGCACTTTATGCACCCGTCGGCGTCATAACTGACGCCGGCGGGCCCATTGCACCGTTCTTTTTCAACCGGTAATCCCGCGGACGGGATTAACGGTTAAAAAAGTCCGTGTGCGAGTGCGGTAGCCGATGCTTGAGGCGGAAGGGAAGAGAGTCCCGCCGCGTTGCCTTGATATTTTCCATCTTGATGTTGGAGCCGAGTTGTCGGTTGTAAAAGTTGTTCGTTAATTTTGAGCAATACTCCTCTAGCAGTGGTACGGCCGTCTCATCGTGCAGGTACGCTATACGTTCATACCTGCCCTTGCCCAGAGCGAGCCTCAAACATTTATTCTGGATAATCTGTAAGTTGTGGCGATGTGTGCGTGATGCACAGTTCCAGACGGGAACTGCATATGTCATCACCGGTCGTATGACGGTTGTGTATAGTTTTGCCTTATTGGCTGAATTTAATTTTGAATTTTTCGCTAGCAGCGGATATAGCGAGCGAATGGCGCCGCTCGCCTTCTCCGCTGTGCGATTGATGTGGTTTTTAAAAAGCAGTTTGGAATCGAGATGGACACCTAGGTATTTAACCGTCGTTTTAACCGGCACGCGTTCACTCTTGATTCGCAACGGGGCAAATATTTTAATTTGTGAATTCTTCTTGTGAAACACAATGGCTTCCGACTTGTCGGCATTTATATGGATCTTCCATTTATCGAAGAATTCACAAATTAAATTGGCATGAATTTGGACTTTTTTCATTGCCACCGGTGCGCACCAAGAGTCGGCGTACACGGCTGTGTCGTCGGCAAATAGCGCTAGGTTGGATTTAGGCATTGTAGGTATGTCGTTTATGAATAAATTGAATAATATGGGAGCGAGCACGCTGCCCTGGGGCACACCAGATTGGATTGCCTTGGCTGTGGATAATGTTTGTCCGACAGCTACTCGTAATGTCCTGTTGTGTGTAAAAGATTTTATCATGCACACGAGGTATGGAGGCATGCGTGTATTTATTAATTTGTAAAGGAGTCCGTCTAGCCATACTCTATCGAACGCTCTTTCTACGTCCAGCAAGAGCATCGCGGTGACCTTGTTTTCGTTGAATTTGATTGAAATATCGTTTGTTATGCGAGCTACTTGCTGTACAGTGCTGTGCCCTGGCCGAAAACCGAATTGCTCGGGGATAATTAATTTACAAGTGTGTTTTTGAATTCGAATGAGCATGACGCGTTCTAGTATTTTGGCCAGGGTACTAAGTAGGCTGATAGGCCTATAGCTAGCCGGATTAGATGGAGGTTTGCCGTGTTTTAAAAGTGGGACGACTTTGGCGACTTTCCATGCATCCGGAAAGTGATTATTCAGGATGCATGCATTGATAATTTTAATTAGTAGCACGATCGCCTTTTTCGACAGGTTTTTCAAAGCGCGGTTATTAATTTCGTCCAATCCCGGCGTTTTATTGCTCGGCATTGAACGAATTATTTGTGTAAGCTCATTAATCGAGCACAATTTGTAGCCTTCCGTGCTACGCGGGCCTAAATTATTTATGTATTCGTTCACGCTCTCCGAAATTAGAGTTTGCTCCGGTGTTAATGGATCAAGTGCGTGAACGCGTTCATAATTTTCAGCAAGCATTTCAGCTTGTTCGGTTTTAGTTAAAGCGTAATTATTCGCGGTACAGAGCGCAGGTAACTGAGAATACGGGCGTTTAAGACGGCGAGCCGTCTCCCATATTCCTGTCGCGTCCGCCCTGTTTAGTTTTTCTATCTTTCGGTCCCAGGTGCGGCTCCGGTGTTCATTAATTGCAATTCTAATCGCGCGCGTTTGGCGTGCCGCCTCGTGCTTGTAATTAAAATCACCTGTTCGTTGCCATTGTCGCCTCATCCGATTTCTTTCACGGATTTGGATTTTAATAGCATGCGGGATAGTGGAGTCGTTCATGCTTACGACTTTTTGCTGTATGTGTTTTTTGCATGCAGTGTTTACCGCCCGGGTGAATTTATTTATTGAATTTTCAATGTCACCAATATGTTCGATGTGAGTCAGTGTGATTTCTCGATCGAGTGTGGAGCGAAAACCGTTCCAGTCTGCGGTCGAGAAATCCCATACTCTGTGTGTTTTAATCGGTTCCTTTTCCGAGCCGATCGTGAACACAATCGGATTGTGATCAGACGATAGCTCGGAAAGTACCGATATATCGGACATATCCGCGACATTTTTATTAATGACAAAATCAATACATGTTGGTGTAGTACCGTTAGGAGGGAAATGCGTCGGTTCGAGTGGGAAAAATAAATGTGTGTTCGGCCGCGTGTGAGACATTACATATTTGAGTAGCTTAGTGCCGTTGGCATTATTAATGTGGCAATTCCAGTATTTATGCCTGGCGTTAAAGTCGCCAGCCATAACTGTACGGTGCCCCAGGTTTGATAGATAATTTAATTCACGGAAGCTAATTTGATTTCTGGGAGAGTTGTAGTTAGCCATTATTACTGTACCGTCTTTCAACCGTATGCACACATTTTCGATTGAGGTAACGCGAGTTGTTACCTCAATGTGAGGAATTGTGATTCTCACTAGGAGTGCGACGCCGCCCGTATGCGCGGTATTGTCTCGTCGGTAGCATCTGTATCCGCGAATGCTGAGCCGGTCTTGTGCGGTCAGTTTGGTTTCGCAAATACACATGATATCGATTTTCCTCTCAGTGAGAAACTCAATTAACTCACCCTTTTTACTTGCCAGACCATTGGAGTTCCAGGGACAAATATTAATGAGGCCCATTACGGGTTGACGGCGAGGTACTTACCGAGGTAATATTGCGTCATGAAATCTTGGCGTAGGGCGGGCGGCGTGGCTCTCAATTGGGAGATGATGTTCTGTAATTCAATATTAACAGCAGTAAGGTCTACTAGTGAATTTAATTCAGCATATAAATTTTGCGTGGCACCGAAAGACGAGCTCGCATTATTGTTAGGATTTACATTGTTGGCATTATTAATATTAGCATTATTATTTACATTATTGTTACTAGCATTATTGTTATGATTCGAATTAGAACTATGACTATTATTAATATTTACATTTGCATTAGCGTGCGGCGCGCCATTGCCGGCCTGTGACTGGCCGGCACGCCATTGGCCGCGCTGTGGAAGTGGCGGAAAGTCATGCTCTCCTTGTTGCCAGGCGTTCCGCAATGGCGGAGCGGCTGGCTGGTATTTTTGTTTTGGTACTTGTTTAGCATGTAATTTCCTGAATAATTCGAGTTCATAGATATATGTTGGACATTCCACCGAGCAGGCAGGGTGAGGCCCTTTACAATTGGCGCAAGTGGCGGGCGTGTCGCGTGGCTTCGTGCACTGCCACGTGTTGTGCCCGCCGCTGCATTTGACGCACCGAGGCAACGCGTGACAATTTCGTTGCGCGTGGCCCCACCGTTGGCAATTGCGACATTGCCTTATCTCGCGTTTACTGCGGTAGCGCACCCACGTTACCCTAGTATGAAAAACGTAACGAGTACTTACATTTAGACTCTTTACGGTGTGCTCCTTGGTGGTGGTGACGAGGAAGGCCGGCGGCGACGTCTTCTTCATCGCCTGGACCTGCTCTATTTTCATTCCCTCGTCTTCGAGGGCGAGTTTGATGTCTTCGGGGGTGATGTTTGGATTGTGCAGTCCATGAAGCACGAACGGCCGCGTCCTCTCCTCCGGGGGGGTGAAGGAATAGTAAGATATGTTCATTTGCGAGAGTTCATACGTAAGTCTCGTCCTGTCTTCTGCGGTTGCCGGGTGGTAGTGAACTTTATCACGTCCATACCTCATTGTAGTTTTGATTTGTGCCTCGTTATTTAGTTTACCAACGAGGTCACCCGCACACGCGGCGTCCAGGAACGCGACGACTTCTGGGGGCTTCGCTTCCTTCTTGGCTTTTTTGTTGTCGGTTGTAGTATTGTTTTTGTTTTTGTCTGTGTTATTTGTGTTATTTTTTGTGTTTTGTTTGGTCACTATTTGGGACGCCGGTTGGTCGACAATGTCAGTGGAAATGTAGCATGCCTTTTTTGGAGGCGATGCTTTCCTCGTTTCAGGATCCGCGAGGGCCGCGAATCTGTTTTGTGTAGGCACGGTGGCTCGTTCTTCGGGGATGACTGGATCAGCCGTGTCCATGCTGTCCTCGTCCGTCTGGGTGATGGCCTCCTCCTCTGAGTCGTCGTTTGTGATTTTTCTTTTCGCCGACGCATTTAACGCCGCGCGTAATTTTTGATTTTCTGCAATCAATGATTGCATTTGTGCATTTAGACGCGTAATTTCTACGTCACTCATTTTAGCTATTTTTATTCTCTCCTTCGCTTTAATCTTTCGCACGTGTGGCGGGCGCGCGACGGGCTGGCGCCCGTTTATCTCGCGGCGTGCACAACGCCGGCGGTCGGGATCGGTTTTCTCTGTCGCACTCGTAGTAGAAATTTTCGTTGCCGTTTTAACGGCCACACGCACACGTCGGCCTGGCACGGCTGTGCGGGCGTCTGGATATTATCACGTTTAATATTCGCTGCTTATCGCACGGAATTTAAAATACGTGTGTTCAGCTCGAATGCACGAACTGAACTGGGGACGAGAACCGGTATGTTCAACGTGGTATGGCCGTTGCCTGATATTATTTTTGTGGATAATGGATGATGAGGTACATCGAGGGTCAAAATCTACATTGATATCATAATTCTTTTCCTGTACACACACCCATATCCACGAAAATTTACCAAAAGTTCAAAGTTCTTGCGACAAAGAATATATAGAACCTTGATACAGGACAGACTTGGACTTGCCACTATCGCGCAACTTGTAAGTAAATGGTGAATCTGCTTTCGAAATCGACTGTTTCAAAATGAAGGGCAACGGCACGCGGTGTTCCCAAGCGGTCACCCATCCAAGTACTGACCGCGCCCGACGTTGCTTGACTTCGGTGATCGGACGAGAACCACAAATTAAACCACAAATTAAACCACAAATTAAATTTATTATACTCAATAACGATCAGACATATTTACAAACATAACAAATACTTATAATTAAAATTTATACTAATTACCTACAGCTAGTGCTTAAATTAGTTTTATTTATTTGATTACATAATTACATAAAATAACAATGCGAGTTCGGTTCCGGTTGTGGCGAAAAGCGTCGTCTGCGGTGTTTTGGTTGATTCTGAGTTGCTCAGGGAAAGGTGATAATTAAAAACCCTGTACGGATGCGGTCTGGGATGTGACATGCCGCCCGCGCGGCCGGCCGCCGCAAGCGGCGACCGGTCGTGCCGGGGCATTTGAAAGTTCGCCTCGCTCTCTCCACCGGGTAGAGAGAGCGGGGCGCGCTTTGCTTGTCGATAGGAATGAGCTGCGGCCGCACTTTATGCACCCGTCGGCGTCATAACTGACGCCGGCGGGCCCATTGCACCGTTATTTTTCAACCGAGAATCCCGCGGACGGGGTTATCGGTTGAAAAATTCCGTGTGCGAGTGCGGGAGCCGATGTTTCAGGCGGAAGGGAAGAAAGCCCCGCCGCGCTGCCTTGATATTATCCATTTTTGGGTTGCTTCCAAGTTGTTGGTCGTAGAATTTATTAGTTAGCCTGCTGCAGTACTCCTCCAGCATTGGTACACATGCCTCGTCGTGCAGGTACGTTATACGCTCGTACCTGCCCTTGCCTAACACGAGCCTTAAACATTTGTTTTGGACGATTTGTAAATTATGGCGATGTGTGCGTGATGCACAGTTCCAGACGGGAACTGCATAGGTCATCACCGGTCGTATGACGGTTTTGTATAATATTGCTTTATTTGCTGAGTTTAATTTTGAGTTTTTCGCTAACAGCGGATATAGCGAGCGAATGGCGCCGCTCGCCTTCTCCGCTGCGCGATTTATGTGATTTTTAAATAGGAGTTTTGAATCAAGGTGGACGCCTAGGTATTTGACCGTCGTTTTGACCGGCACACGTTCACCCTTGATACGCAACGGGGCAAAGATTTTAATTTGTGAATTCTTCTTATGAAACACAATGGCTTCCGACTTGTCGGCATTTAAGTGAATTTTCCACTTGTCGAAGAATTCACAAATTAAGTTGGCGTGTATTTGCACCTTTTTCATTGCCACCGGTGCGCACCAAGAGTCGGCGTACACGGCCGTGTCGTCGGCAAATAACGCTAGGTGGGAATTAGGCATTTTGGGTATATCGTTTATGAATAAATTAAAAAGAATTGGAGCCAGTACGCTGCCCTGGGGCACGCCAGATTGAATTGCCTTGGCTTGTGACAATGCATTACCGACAGCTACTCGTAATGTACGTTTATTTATAAATGATTTGATCATGCACACAAGGTAGGGTGGCATGCTTGATTGTATGAGTTTGTACAGGAGTCCGTCTAGCCATACTCTATCGAAAGCTCTCTCTACGTCCAGCAGTAGCATTGCAGTCACTTTGTTTTCGTTAAATTTGATTGACACATCATTTACAATGCGTGCTACTTGCTGTACCGTGCTGTGCCCTGGCCGAAAGCCGAATTGCTCGGGGATTATGAGTTTTGCAGTGTGTTTATTAATTCTGTTGAGCACGACACGTTCGAGTATTTTGGCCAGGGTACTGAGTAGGCTGATAGGCCTATAGCTAGCCGGATTTGATGGTGGTTTTCCGTGTTTAATTATTGGTACGACTTTGGCAGTTTTCCATGCATCTGGAAAGTAATTATTCAAGATGCATGCGTTGATGATTTTTATTAACAGCACGATCGCCTTTCTCGAGAGATTTTTCAAAGCGCGGTTATGAATTTCGTCCAATCCCGGAGTTTTATTATTCGGCATTGAACGAATGATGGTGGTAAGCTCATTAATGGAGCACAATTTGTAGCCTTCTGTGCTACGCGGGCCTAAATTATTTACGTATTCGTTCACACTCTCGGTGATTCGAGCTTGCTCCGGTGTTAACGGATCAAGTGTGTGAACGCGTTCGTAGTTTTCTGCAAGCATTTCAGCTTGTTCGTTTTTGGTATATGCAAAATTATTCGCGGTACAGAGCGCAGGTAACTCGGAATACGGGCGTTTAAGACGGCGAGCCGTCTCCCATATTCCTGTCACGTCCGCTCTGTTTAATTTATCAATTTTACGTTCCCAGGTGCGGCTCCGGTGTTCGTTAATTTGGATTCTGATCGCGCGCGTTTGGCTTGCCGCCTCGTGCTTATAATAAAAATCACCTGTTCTTTGCCAGAGTCGTCTCATCCGATTACGCTCACGGATGAGGATTTTTATGTCATGCGGGAGAGAGGAGTCGTTCATGCGTACGACTTTTTGTTTTATGTGTTTTTTGCATGCATTATTGATCGCCCGGGTGAATTTAATAATTATGTTGTCAATGTCGCCGGTATGTTCGATATGAGTTAGTGCGATTTCTCGATCGAGATCGGAACGGAAACCGTTCCAATCAGCGGTCGAAAAATCCCATACTCTGTGTGTTATATTCGGTTCTCTTTCCGAGCCGATCGTGAACATTATCGGATTATGATCAGACGATAGCTCGGAAAGCACCGATATATCGGACATATCTGCGACATATTTATTAATAACAAGATCAATACAAGTTGGTGTAGTACCATTGGGTGGGAAATGTGTCGGTTGGAGTGGAAAAAATAGATGAGTATTCGGTCGCGTATGTGACATCACGTATTTGAGCAGCTTGGTGCCGTTTGCATTGTTAATGTGGCAATTCCAGTATTTATGCCTGGCGTTAAAATCGCCAGCCACAACTGAACGTTGCCCCAGGTTGGTTAAATAATTAAGTTCTGTGTAGGTGAGGTTATTACGTGGAGAATTATAAATTGCCGTTATTGCTGTACCGTCTTTCAACCGTATGCACACATTTTCGATCGAGGTAACGCGTGTTGTTACCTCAATATGAGGAACCGCGATCCTCACTAGGAGTGCGACGCCGCCCGTATGTGCGGTGTTGTCTCGTCGGTAGCATCTGTATCCGCGAATGCTGAGCCGGTCATCTGCGGTCAGTTTTGTTTCGCAGATACACATGATATCGATTTTTCTCTCAGTGAGGAACTCGATTAACTCACCCTTTTTATTTATCAAACCGTTGGCGTTCCATGAACAAATGTTTATTAGGCCCGTGGCGGGCTGGCACCAAAGTACTTACCAAAGAAGTACTGCATGGCTGTTGCTTGACGCTGGGCAGGCGGCGTGGCTTGTAGTTGTGTGATCAGGGACTGCAACTCAGAAAAGATCGCATTTAGATCACATAAATTGTTTAATTGTGCAAAGAGGCCTTCCATACCGGCGAAGGCCGAACTCGCATTATTATTTGTGTTTGCATTGTTATTAACATTATTATTTACATTAGAATTATTGTTACCATTATATACATTGTTACCATTATTATTACCGTTATTATTTACATTATTTGCATTATTATTAGTGTTATTATTTACATTGTTGTTGTTGCGCGGCGCGCCATTGCCGGCCTGTGACTGGCCGGCACGCCATTGGCCGCGCCGTTGGCCGATGGGCGGGAACTCTTCGCTGTTCATCCGCCAGGCGTTACGCGATGGCGGCGGAGCGCTTTCGTATTTTTGTTTCGGTGCATTTTTCATGCGCCTTTTTTTGAGTAATTCGCACTCTTCTAAGTACACCGGACATTTTTCGTAGCATGCCGGATGTGGCCCCTTGCAATTGGCGCATGTGGCGGGCGTGTCGAGCGGCTTCTTGCAAAGCCACGAATTGTGCCCGCCGCTGCATTTTACACAACGCGGTTTCGCGTTGCAATTTTTTTGTGCGTGGGCCCAGCGCTGACAATTACGGCATTGCAGCACCTCTCGTTTGCTATAGTATCGCACCCACGTGATACGCGTATATAGTAAATAACGTGTACTTACGTTTAGTGATTTTACCGTATGCTCGTTACTTGTTTTAACGAGATAGGCGGGCGGGGACGTCTTCTTCATGAGGCAGACCTCTTCAGTTGTAATTCCCTGCTCCTCCAGGGCGGCTTTGATGATTGCCTCCGTCAGGTTGGGATTGTGGAGGCCGTGGACGACGAAGGGCCTCGTTCTCTCCTCCTTGGGGGTGTATGAAAAGTAGGATATGTCCATGTTTTTTAATTCGTACGTGAGGCGCGTCCTGTCCTCACGTGTTTCCGGCTGGTAATGCACTTGACCGCGGCCGTATTTGATCGTGGTCTTGATTTGTCCGTCCGTGTTGAATTTCTGTACAAGTTCGCCGGCGCTGGCCGGATCGATGTACGCCACCACCTCCGGCGGCTTATTTTCTTTGGGTTTTTTGTTTTCTTCTGCGTTGTTTTTACTATTATTGTTTGTGTTTTTTGTGTTTTGTTTTGTTTGTACGTTCTGTGTTTTTTTGTTGTTTATAAGTTGCGACGCCGGTTCGTCAACGTTGTCCGTTGAGACGTAGCACGCCTTTTTCGGGGGGGAAACTTTTCTTAATTCCGGATTCGCGAGCACCGCGAATCTGTTTTGCGTGGAGACGGTGGGCTGTGCCTCGTTGATTACGGGGTCAGCCGTGTCCATGCTGTCCTCGTCGGTAGTGATTATTTCTTCTTCTGGCTCGTTAGTTTGGATTTTTCTTTTGGACGATGCGATTACAAGCGCCCGTAATTTCGCTATTTCGGCGATAAACTCTTCCCTCTCGGCGCGAAGCCGAGCGATTTCCGCCTCACTCATTTTATTTAAGTTTATTCGCGTCTTAGCTTTGAACGACGAATTCTTTATCTCGCACGCCTCATTAAGGCGCGCGACGGGCTGGCGCCCGCTTATCTCTCGGCGTGCACAACGCCGGCGGTCGGGATCTGTTTTCTCGCTCGCACTTGTGGAGGAAATCTTCGTTGCCGTTTTAACGGCCACACGCACACGTCGGCCTGGCACGGCTGTGCGGGCGTCTGGATATTATCACGATTATTTTCACTTTTTTCGCTGCTATCGCACGGGAATTCGCTTACGTGTGTTCAGCTCGGATGCTCGAACTGAACTGGGACGAGAACCGGTATGTTCAACGTGGTATGGCCGTTGCCTGACATTATTTGTGTGGATAATCGAGAGTTAGTATACTTCAACCCTCGATTATCCATACCCTGCTGCTACTAATACTACTACCACTACTACTACTACCACTACTACTACTACTACCACTACTACTACTACTACCACTACTACAACTACTACCATTACTAAGCGAACCAGTAAATTTCGTGGATTTACTTACTTACCTGTGACTATGTGGTGATGAACATCCTTCTTGGACACCTCGGGTGGCTTTGAAGGAGATGTTACGTCCGGAAAATCCGCAAGGATGGCTGCTTAGACGTCGTTTGTTCGGGCGAACGTGGATATGGTCGGAATTCTGGAGGTCGTGGAACCTGTGACTATGGACAGTGAGGTTATGCGCTTACCCTGCAAATCTACTACCAAGCCGTATTTTCGGAGGAGATCGGCTCCAATGATTGGTCGGGAGACATCCGCGATATTAGAGCAGCGGCGCGGGATAGCCGAAACATCTGCACCTGTGCCTATTAGGAAGCTGAGTTCCGGTCGCTTAGGGTTAGGCAGTTTCGCGTAAAGTCCCCGCCATTGACCGCCCGGAGTGCTGGCGGGGGACCTGGTTTTCCGATTTCGACATACTGCACGGCGATCGGCACTTTCGCGCGTTTTTACCAAATGTCCGATGGTAGTAGCACGTGTCCTGCTGACGGTCCTTGCTGCGGGCCGGAGTATGTTGCCGTCCCCTGCTGCGGTGACGGTTGCGACTGGCGAGCGGGCCGAGTTGAGAACGGTGGTTGTTTGCAACCTCGTTGACTTGTGGCTGGGGCACGTCGTACACACGGTCAGCCTGGAGTGCGAGGGTAGCGAGATCTTCCGTGTTATTGACGGCTAAGATTCCTCGGACGTTCTCTGGCATTTGTTCCAGGAATAAAGTTCTAAGGACTTGATTATTGCATTATCCTCCAGCGAGGTTACGCATTCGCTGCAGGCAACGCGACGACTTTTCATTTCCTAAATTGGTGTTAGTGAGCAGGCGGCGCAATCGCTTTTCAGCGGATTCACCGAAAGTTTCCAGAATTCGCGCTTTCAAGGCGCCATATTTGTTGTTTTCGGGGGGGCGCTTGAACAAGGTCACTTACTGCGTTCAGTACCTCGAAGTCCTGAAGGTTAGTCGTCGAAGAGAAAAACCTGCTTCCACAACTAAGAACCAGCTGACCGGCTCCTGCTTCCAGAATGGTGGAATCCTCATTTCGCTGACGGACAGGGCGGCGACGAACTCGTCGTTTTTCGGCTCTACGTTGCTGGCACTGGCACTGTCGTCCATTGTGAATGTTCTTGGGCGCGGAATGTATGCGTCCACTAAGTCGTCGGCACTCGCGACGTTCGAATGTGCTGGGTCGCCGTCGTTCTCGCACGACTCGCGAATACCTAGCGAGATTTTTCGTAGGTAATCCCACGTTGTAGAACTGTTCGAATTCTTTTACGCGACGCGGCACAAGAGAAAATTGAATCGAACCGGTGAATTCGATCGCGGGGCGCGTTTTTTTACGGAGCACGTTTTTTTCGCATCACGTCGGGCCGTCACCAACTTGTAGGGATGTGACGGTTATGTAAATAAATCACCCCGTACAAAAACTTAACACTTGATTGACTCCAATAAATAACAACTAACAACTTAACAATTTCAATTGTATATTTCGAATTTAACTTCGCGTCGGCCGACAGAAACATGTAACGAAGCAATAATGGCTGCCGTCAAGGAATGCCGCTACTCATTGTGGCGTGGCGTGACGAACTGCGCTGCGGTGACAAAACGACTGCTCGTGTCAGGGCGCGATCTTACCGGCGCATTGCGGTTGGTACGGCAGTGCTCTACAACTCACAGTCGGCACATATTTAGTTCGCTGATTGCAACACTATAGAAAACTGCCCAAAGGCACAGAAAACTGTAGTACATCGAACTAAATATGTGCCGACTGTGAGTCACTACTCATGCGCCATCTATTTCCCTTTACCCACAAAAATTTGGTAAATTTCGATTTACACTATGCTTCTAATACTACTACAACTACTTCTACCACAATTACTAACTAGGCGAATAATACATTCTCGATACAGCACTGACAAAATAATAATCTCTCTATAACGGCTTCCTAACTGGAACTGTTTCGTTAGGTACTTTCTTCCCAATTAAATAAACTTAAGAAATAATGGTTATGTACGTAACCTCCAACCCCGTACTACTATTATTTAATAAGGCAATATGAAAATTTACCTGTTAGAGTATGACGACTGGCTAGTTGTTGCAAGACATTAAACTGAGTGAGGTTCTACTTTGACAGCCGTGTTTTAGGATGCATTGGATACATGGCGTAACGGTTACCAAATTTTAATATCTGAAAATCAAAACATTTTTAATTGTTGTTAATAATATAATAGTTATTTATGTACCTAGTCACTAAAGTGATAGTTTATTATTATAAAGACACTTTACTGACGTGGTGCATACAAACTTTTATCGCCAACCGTAAACATTTATAATTTAAAAATATTAACATATCAAACTTGTCACATTTCCATATGTAAAACGTAAACATACATGTCAAATTTGTTTTGAAAAGTTTGCATAAATTACCTTCATCATCATCATCAAGTAGATTTCATCCGGTGCACTTGGTAAAATCTTCCTTTTTGTTTTCTTCCACTATCCAGTACTTTACTTTACATAATTTCCATTTTTCATTGTCAAATAATTTGGAGGTTACAATTTATATATCCTTTTGTTTAGCACAATAAACAGGGAAATTTATTGTAATCATCCTACCGTGTGTGTGTGTGTGTGTGTGTTAATGTGTATATTCACATTTTGTGTGCTATTACTTACTTGACTGCAATTCATTTCCAACCATTATAATCAACCTGAAATTGAAATACTAATTACAGTTTCTAATGTGTGTGTACCCACTAATAGGTAACCGATGTCCATGCATGCATTATACATCCCACGAACATCTGAACTATTGTAATTCATTCATTCATTTATTCTGAATGAAATGTTTGTGTGGTGTTACTTACTTTACTGCACTTAATTTTCAACTATTGTAATCAACCTGAAAGTGAAATATTAACTACAATTTCTAATGTGTGTGCACACATTTATAGGTTATGGGTAACCGGTGAAACTGAACCGATGTCCACACATACATTATACATCCTACGAACATCTTGTTTGTGTGGTGTTACTTACTTTACTGCACTTAATTTCCAACTATTGTAATCAATCTTGAAAGTGAAATACTAACTATAATTTCTAATGTGTGTGCACCCACTAATAGGTAATGGGTAACCGATAAAACTGAACCGATGTCCACACATACATTATATATCCTACGAACATCTGAACTATTGTAAGAGATATATGGACAGCTGAGCTGTCACCTCATTCACTTTCTTCATTTATTCTGTTCTAATTATTGCTCTGAATGAAATGTTTGTGTGGTGTTACTTACTTTACTGCACTTAATTTCCAACTATTGTAATCAACCTGAAAGTGAAATATTAACTACAATTTCTAATGTGTGTGCACACATTAATAGGTAATAGGTAACCGGTAAAACTGAACCGATGTCCACACATACATTATTCTTCATTTATTCTGTTCTAATTATTGCTCTGAATGAAATGTTTGTGTGGTGTTACTTACTTTACTGCACTTAATTTACAACTATTGTAATCAACCTGAAAGTGAAATATTAACTACAATTTCTAATGTGTGTGCACACATTAATAGGTAATAGGTAACCGGTAAAACTGAACCGATGTCCACACATACATTATTCTTCATTTATTCTGTTCTAATTATTGCTCTGAATGAAATGTTTGTGTGGTGTTACTTACTTTACTGCACTTAATTTACAACTATTGTAATCAACCTGAAAGTGAAATATTAACTACAATTTCTAATGTGTGTGCACACATTTATAGGTTATGGGTAACCGGTGAAACTGAACCGATGTCCACACATACATTATACATCCTACGAACATCTTGTTTGTGTGGTGTTACTTACTTTACTGCACTTCATTTCCAACTATTGTAATCAACCTGAAAGTGAAATATTAACTACAATTTCTAATGTGTGTGCACACATTTATAGGTTATGGGTAACCGGTGAAACTGAACCGATGTCCACACATACATTATACATCCTACGAACATCTTGTTTGTGTGGTGTTACTTACTTTACTGCACTTCATTTCCAACTATTGTAATCAACCTGAAAGTGAAATATTAACTACAATTTCTAATGTGTGTGCACACATTAATAGGTAATAGGTAACCGGTAAAACTGAACCGATGTCCACACATACATTATTCTTCATTTATTCTGTTCTAATTATTGCTCTGAATGAAATGTTTGTGTGGTGTTACTTACTTTACTGCACTTAATTTACAACTATTGTAATCAACCTGAAAGTGAAATATTAACTACAATTTCTAATGTGTGTGCGCACATTAATAGGTAATAGGTAACCGGTAAAACTGAACCGATGTCCACACATACATTATTCTTCATTTATTCTGTTCTAATTATTGCTCTGAATGAAATGTTTGTGTGGTGTTACTTACTTTACTGCACTTAATTTACAACTATTGTAATCAACCTGAAAGTGAAATATTAACTACAATTTCTAATGTGTGTGCACACATTTATAGGTTATGGGTAACCGGTGAAACTGAACCGATGTCCACACATACATTATACATCCTACGAACATCTTGTTTGTGTGGTGTTACTTACTTTACTGCACTTAATTTCCAACTATTGTAATCAATCTTGAAAGTGAAATACTAACTATAATTTCTAATGTGTGTGCACCCACTAATAGGTAATGGGTAACCGATAAAACTGAACCGATGTCCACACATACATTATATATCCTACGAACATCTGAACTATTGTAAGAGATATATGGACAGCTGAGCTGTCACCTCATTCACTTTCTTCATTTATTCTGTTCTAATTATTGCTCTGAATGAAATGTTTGTGTGGTGTTACTTACTTTACTGCACTTAATTTCCAACTATTGTAATCAACCTGAAAGTGAAATATTAACTACAATTTCTAATGTGTGTGCACACATTAATAGGTAATAGGTAACCGGTAAAACTGAACCGATGTCCACACATACATTATTCTTCATTTATTCTGTTCTAATTATTGCTCTGAATGAAATGTTTGTGTGGTGTTACTTACTTTACTGCACTTCATTTCCAACTATTGTAATCAACCTGAAAGTGAAATATTAACTACAATTTCTAATGTGTGTGCACACATTTATAGGTTATGGGTAACCGGTGAAACTGAACCGATGTCCACACATACATTATACATCCTACGAACATCTTGTTTGTGTGGTGTTACTTACTTTACTGCACTTCATTTCCAACTATTGTAATCAACCTGAAAGTGAAATATTAACTACAATTTCTAATGTGTGTGCACACATTAATAGGTAATAGGTAACCGGTAAAACTGAACCGATGTCCACACATACATTATTCTTCATTTATTCTGTTCTAATTATTGCTCTGAATGAAATGTTTGTGTGGTGTTACTTACTTTACTGCACTTAATTTACAACTATTGTAATCAACCTGAAAGTGAAATATTAACTACAATTTCTAATGTGTGTGCGCACATTAATAGGTAATAGGTAACCGGTAAAACTGAACCGATGTCCACACATACATTATTCTTCATTTATTCTGTTCTAATTATTGCTCTGAATGAAATGTTTGTGTGGTGTTACTTACTTTACTGCACTTAATTTCCAACTATTGTAATCAACCTGAAAGTGAAATATTAACTACAATTTCTAATGTGTGTGCACACATTAAAAGGTAATAGGTAACCGGTAAAACTGAACCGATGTCCACACATACATTATTCTTCATTTATTCTGTTCTAATTATTGCTCTGAATGAAATGTTTGTGTGGTGTTACTTACTTTTCTGCAATTAATTTACCATTACTGTAATCAACCTGAAAGTGAAATACTGTATTGTAATTTTAATCATTTTATATTATTTATGATTAGTCTTATGCTTAATTTACGTTTTGCATACCTGTTAGTGGATCATAATAACGGAGGGCCAAACAGCAACGGTACTGATCAATCGGTCACAACGATGAGAATTATACACAACAAAATAATTAATTGTTGCAAGTTAGGAAATGTATTTGACAACAAATATATTGGTTAGGTGAATTATTTGAGTTGGTAACATTGAGCGTCATCTTGACAGTCATAGATAGAAATTAACAATAGAAGTTGTATGATAAGATAATTAAGTATATTTATATAAAATTGATTTTAATTAGAAATTGATTTCTAAGGTAATTTGGGAAATTCCTAGTTGATAAAAGAACATCTGTGTACGTACTAAGTACCGTCACATAACTTATTATCATGTATTTGATGTGTTTGTGCATGTGTGTGTGTGTGTGTGTGTGTGTGTGTGTGTGGTTAGGTGAATTATTTGAGTTGGCTACATTGAACGTCACCATTGACAGTCAGTCATAGATAGAAAATTACAATAAAACTTATACACTAAAGTATTTCGCGGCCAAGGTGTACACAAAGCTTTTTGTGCAACTGTGGTTAGGTGAATTATTTGAGTTGGCTACATTGAACGTCACCATTGACAGTCAGTCATAGATAGAAAATTACAATAAAACTTATACACTAAAGTATTTCGCGGCCAAGGTGTACACAAAGCTTTTTGTGCAACTGGTACAATTAATAATAAAAAAATAACTATTGTTGTCAAAACTTTTTATGTGACTATTAGAAAACATATATTTTAACGAATAAATATTACTTCCATGACACCACGCTTTAAATTCGTCATATGCCTTTTCATATTGCCGTTTGGTTTTTTGTGGTATTAAATTTTCTGTTGCAGCATCCGCTATTAATTTGATTTCTGGTGGAGTACAACTAATAGTATAATTACTATCGATCGGAATCAGACATTTTCTTAAACTGAAAATGAAGTGACAGTAAATAATAAACTAGTGTTGGCATGGCGACGCGGACTTTTTGCGTACTTTGGCGACAGATTTATTTTTTAATATATATATATATATATATATATATATATATATATATATATATATATATATATATATATCACATTTTGTGTGCTATTACTTACTTGACTGCAATTCATTTCCAACCATTATAATCAACCTGAAATTGAAATACTAATTACAGTTTCTAATGTGTGTGTACCCATTAATAGGTAACAGGTAACCGGTAAAACTGAACCGATGTCCACACATACATTATTCTTCATTTATTCTGTTCTAATTATTGCTCTGAATGAAATGTTTGTGTAGTGTTACTTACTTGACTGCAATTCATTTCCAACCATTATAATCAACCTGAAAGTGAAATACTAACTACAATTTCTAATGTTCAAATTTGCATAAATTACCTTCATCATCAAGTAGATTTCATCCGGTGCACTTAAAATACTTTATTGTACAGTTTAGCGGCAGGTAAAGTACTTTACCTTTACTTTGGTGTATGTAAGTATGCATGTATGTATGTAACGGGTGTCCAACAATTATTGCAGTCCCGGGTGGTGTTGGAATAAAAAATGTAGGTCAATTCTTTCATGTGCCAAATAAGTGAACTGACATGTTAATTGTCAAACATAACCTAAATGATCATTAGGACCGATATAATAAGATAATTATTTTACTGGTGTGTGCTACAAAGGTTAGTATATTTAAACTCTCTCTTTATAGTTATTCGTCCAATACATGTTTTCATTTTCACTACCAATCTTCACAAAATTGTTTTTATTAACTAAATGTACATTTCTGAATTGTTTGTATATAATTAAATTATATAAATACACTAATATGAGTATTAATAAATAAATAAATCCATATACAACATCTTTATTAACAAACAAATATACAAATAAACTAAATATAATACGTGTATGATACAATCAATGTTAGTGAGTTACTTTGTTTGTTTGTTAAATTTGTCTTCACTTTCCGTAATCTCTTGAAAGGTGGCATTATTTGTTTCCTTATATTCTATAATGGAATAACTATTTACAAGTGTTTCATCCTCTCCATTTCTGTAAAATATATTAGAAGTGTTACATTACAACTTATAAATTAGCAATTCAAATTTCAATTGTAGTGGGTGATTCCATATATTCGTTCAGTTTTTAAAGGCGAAATTAAACAAGTTTTTTTTCGTACAAAGGATGAACTTTATAATAAATGAAAGATGGTCTATTTATGTTGATAACCTCTTAGCATCTTTGGAATAATTTCATTATTCGATTCTCATAGAAGGTCTAGAATTAATGAACGGAAGTGGTAGTCGGATGGTGATCCTGCGAATGGGTGGGTAAGGCAAAACGTCACAAGTTGCACTCATTTTTGCTGAGTGAGTTCTGATATTACTTGAAACAGTCTCAGTGGACTCAGATGAAAAGAGCGGACTGTCCTCTCTTTAAGACATATTTGAATTGCCCAATTAAGAAAACAGAACCGCAGACATTCGGAACACATTTGCATTATTTACTAAAACTGAACGAATATATAGAACGACCCAATATTAATAATACACAATAAATGAAAACCATTCTACCATTTTCATTAAAAATAAATATCTATTGTACTTACTTTAAACATGATTAATCCTTATCCCTTATCACACCAAATAAGTTGGTAAACAAACTTTGCACGTGTTCTCTAACTGACAATCACGAAACATATTGACAATTCCGTCAGCTGTTCCGTGATGCCAACCTAAAACCAGTGATATTAAAATCTTACTAAAAATTACTCAATTAACGATTATTTCCCATAATCGCCGGAACTACCCGTAACATATTAAGATATGTTGTATTATTATTTTTGACCTGACCAGTTTGACTATACATTGTCACATTAAAAAAAAAAAAATTAGGAAATAAACATTTATTTCAATAATCGTAATTCCCGCCTGGCCCATTTAAATAGCATTTAGTTGGCGAATTACCCCAAGGATGGCGCTGACAGCAGTCACAGACCATAACACGCACGGTTATTGTACAGTTTAGCGGCAGGTAAAGTACTTAACCTTTACTTTGGTGTATGTAAGTATGCATGTATGTATGCATGTGTGTGTGTGTGTGTGTGTGTGTGTGTGTGTGTGTGTGTGTGTGTGTGTGTGTGTGTGTGTCGGCGTGCGTAATTGAATCTTCAGGTTAAATATAAAGGGGTTAGGTGAATTATTTGAGTTGGCAACATTGATTGTCATCTTGACAGATGCTTGATTTTTAGTTGAAGATAGAAAATAACAATCTAATTTAAACTCTCCCTTTATAGTTATTCGTCCAATACATGTTTTCATTTGCACTACCAATCAACTGGAGATAAATAGAAACATCATATAATTACTGTGGGCAAGGAACGCAACAATAACAATCTAAAGCACCATTTAAGCGAGGCGAAGGAAATGTTTATGTAAAAACATCATAAATAAAGGTCAGTAATATATTATATTCTTATTTAAGATAATTAGGACCGATATAATAAGATAATTATTTTACTGGTGTGTGCTAAAAAGGTTAGTAAATTTATACTCTCTCTTTATAGTTATTCGTCCAATACATGTTTTCATTTTCACTACCAATCAACTGGAGATAAACAGAAACATCATATAACTACTGTGGGCAAGCAACGCAACAATAACAATCTAAAGCACCATTTAAGCGAGGCGAAGGAAATGTTTATGTAAAAACATCATAAATAAAGGTCAGTTAGTTAGGTTAGTTTTCAGGTTAAATATAAAGGGGTTAGGTGAATTATTTGAGTTGGCTACATTGATTGTCGTCTTGACAGATGCTTGATTTTTAGTTGAAGATAGAAAATAACAATCTAATTTAAACTCTCCCTTTATAGTTATTCGTCCAATACATGTTTTCATTTGCACTACCAATCAACTGGAGATAAATAGAAACATCATATAATTACTGTGGGCAAGGAACGCAACAATAACAATCTAAAGCACCATTTAAGCGAGGCGAAGGAAATGTTTATGTAAAAACATCATAAATAAAGGTCAGTAATATATTATATTCTTATTTAAGATAATTAGGACCGATATAATAAGATAATTATTTTACTGGTGTGTGCTAAAAAGGTTAGTAAATTTATACTCTCTCTTTATAGTTATTCTTCCAATACATGTTTTCATTTGCACTACCAATCAACTGGAGATAAATAGAAACATCATATTATTACTGTGGGCAAGGAATGCAACAATAACAATCTAAAGCACCATTTAAGCGAGGTGAAGGAAATGTTTATGTAAAAACATCATAAATAAAGGTCAGTTAGTTAGGTTAGTCTTCGGGTTAAATATAAAGGGGTTAGGTGAATTATTTGAGTTGGCAACATTGATTGTCATCTTAACAGTTGCTTGATTTTTTGTTGTAGATAGAAAATAACAATCTAATTTAAACTCTCTCTTTATAGTTATTCGTCCAATACATGTTTTCATTTTCACTACCAATCAACTGGAGATAAATAGAAACATCATATAATTACTGTGGGCAAGCAACGCAACAATAACAATCTAAAGCATCATTTGAGCGAGGCGAAGGAAATGTTTATGTAAAAACATCATAAATAAAGGTCAGTAATATATTATATTCTCATTTAAGATCATTAAGACCGATATAATAAGATAATTATTTTACTGGTGTGTGCTACAAAGGTTAGTAAATTTATATATCGATGTTCTCTTTATCCAGAGACGCAGACAGGACAACAAATGATTTTCGATTTTGGACTTTTACAAAGCCAAGCCCATGCATGGTTTTTCAGTTGGATGGAAGCTGTATCAATACTCATGGAGCACTGTAAGGTAGTTCTCTATTACATTTAAAATTAATTAAAAGACATGATGTTGGTTGATTTTCTAAGGTAACCTAAAAAATTCCTAGTTGAAAACAGAATGTCTATGTACATACTAAGCACCTTCACATCACGATCAGGTGTTTATTGTGTTCGTGCATGCGTGTGTTGTTACACAATTTTTAATACATTATGTTCTTAAGTTAAGATTATTAGGATCGATATAATAAGATAATTATTTTACTGGTGTGTGCTACAAAGGTTAGTAAATTTATATATCAATGTTCTCATTAGCCAGAGATGAAGGCAGGACAAGTAATGATTTCCGATTTTGGACTGCTACGAAGCGAAGCCCTCGCACGGTTTTTCTAAGCTGAAGCTGTATCGATACTCGTGTAGCACTGTGAGGTAATTTTCTATTATTCTGGACCGATCAAGTACGGTCACCATCACTAATAACCATGTATTTGTTGTGTTTGTGCATGCACATTGGTATTTTTAGGGTAATTGAATCTTCAGGTTAGAAATAGAGGTTAAGTGAATTATTTGAGTTGGCAACAATTAACAATGTTTATGTAAGTAAGTAGGAAACATCCTCAACAAAGATCAGTATTATATATTATCCATTTAGTTAAAATTGTTAGGATCAATATAATAAGATGATTATTTTAGTGGTGTGTGCTACAAAGGTTTGTAAATGTATATATATATATATCGATGTTCTCTTTATCCAGAGACGGTCATAGGACAACAAATGATTTTCGATTTTGGGCGAAGCCCTCGTATGGTTTTTCTATTGTAATCTGTATCGATACTAGTAATTTTCTAATATGCATATGTATTTGTTGTGTTCGTGCATGTTTATATGGTGATGACTGATCTTATAATGTCATGTTTGATTGGTTTCCTTCGGCTTTTGAGGTCTATTTCTACTGCACGTCACCTATTAGTGGAGTACATTAGACAACCCTAGTAGCAGGAAATTATATGCCGGTCTTTCAATAAAACTTTTACCGATTAATTATGTATTATTAATTGAGAACAGGTAGACATATAAGTAGTTGTATCATGTATGCATGAAGAATACTCCCTTTTAGCATCAACAGTGTCGCCAGTAAAGCAATCTAAAATGAAGTGATCATCACAGATGGTAGTTGTACTGTTCGGATAGCTATATCATATGAATTCATAGGGATACAGTTTACTTTTATGACGTAATATCACTAAATAAAGGCTGCCGGACCCTTGTGTGGTCGTAGTTGCTTCCGGAGAAATTCACCAGGCAAGTAATTCCGTAAATTATCCATCGAATCTTAGGCGACGTTGTTCGTGCAGAGGGATGTAGTGGAATGCAGTAGGCTCGATATTAAGACGGAATCGCCTCCGGACGGGCCCCGAAAGGTTCCATGGAATCCTACCCCTATGGCCGAAGTTGTTTACCTGTTGAAAAGTTCACGGGGAGTCTTTGAGCACCGTCGGAAAAGCCAACATCCTTCATTCTTTCTGTCCGATACTCGGAACTAGCAAAAGGAGGCCCATTTTTGGAGCACTCTCACGTCACTAGGTGTACACCGAATTGAGCGAAATACGTCTGGATCTCTTTATCGAACCTCTAAGAACACACCCTAGAAACGGAAAGCCGTTACTCGTCCAAAGGGGCTCCCTGTCGTCTCGAATTCCTAACAGGGCACCGGTGCCGTCGAAGTGAGGCCTTCAGTTCGAGCGCCCATTTCGAGGTCTCCCAGCGGGCCACTAGTGAAGCCGTTGGGTCATTCGAACTGACAGATGTTCTGCGTGTTCCCTTAATTCTATGGAGCCGCTAGAAGTACATCTACACTCCCACGATACCCCGCTGAAGCCGGCCAATCTGACACGATGCCTGTTTCGAAACGGTCGGGGACTAGATCGGCAAAAATTGTTTTTATTCATGCATCCGTTCGTCCTGTTTAGAACCACCTCCTACTTGAATGTCTGGTAACGTTGTAAGTGTGTTTTTGATTTACAGTCGAGTCTCAGACGCACACTGCACGCACGTACGTCCTAGACTCCGCACGACACGTTAGCGGTTGTATTTTTTGTTTATTTGTTTTGAATTACTCAATTCGTAAACGTTTATCACCAACAACGCTATAAAAAAAATGGCCGACGTAGCTACTCCAGTTCAGGCCGCTTCGCCGACCTCGGCATCAGCGACAGCCGTCAAGAAGGCTGCTTCTCCTAAGAAGGCGAAAAACCCCAGGACGAAACCTTCTCATCCACCTACCTCGGAGATGGTCTGCAACGCAATCAAGAGCCTGAAAGAGCGTGGCGGTTCTTCTCTGCAAGCCATCAAGAAGTACGTCACAGCAAATTACAAGGTTGACGCGGAAAAGATGTCACCATTCATTAAGAAGTATCTCAAGTCGGCTGTGACCTCGGGCACTCTCGTTCAGACGAAGGGCAAGGGGGCGTCTGGATCATTCAAGCTCGCTTCCGGTTCGTCGACGGGCGCTAAGGTCGTCAGTGGAGCAGAGGCCAAGGCCAAGACCGCCAAGAAGTCTACAACCACGAAGGCGGCAAAATCACCTAAGAGTGCAGCGAAAAGTGGTGGCCGAGGCGGAGCCAAGAAGGCCGACGCAGGAGAAAAGAAATCCTCGACCGGAAAGGCCAAAAAAGCCTCATCCGCCACCGCTACTGCCGAGAAGAAGGTAGCAAAATCGAAGGCGAAGTCGTCGTCTCCGTCGAAGGCCAAAAAGGCGACAAAGAGCGGTCCTACGAAAAAACCCAAAGCACCCAAGCCGAAGAGGGCGAAGGCCGCTCCGAAAACCGTCGCAAAGAAACCGTCTCCAAAAAAGAAGTAGTCGACGACAACCACTATTATTTTTTTAATGTGGGAACATGTGACAACGGTAGAACCTGGGGCAATGTCGCTCCCAAAAAATGGCCCTTTTAAGGGCCACAAAAAATTTAAATTCAAAGATTATTCATTGTCAAGCAAGCACACTATACATACATATGTGACAGACAGATAGATAGATAGATAGATAGATAGATAGGCATATGATAGATATATAGATAGGCATATGATAGATAGACCGATAGACAGACATACATACATATATACATTCATATATAAGAAAAAAAAAAAAAAAAAAACCAATTCATTAAATATATATACTAATATCAGTATGCTTCCTGAATTTTTTATAATGTACAAAATTCTTTAAATTATTGAGATTTTTGTGGTTCTGAAAAGAACCGGTCAATTTGATTTAAATCCAAACTTAACTACCCCACATCATCATCGTATGATAAACGGGCAAGTTAAAGGGTGGGAAATTAAGCACGCTCTCCGCGGATACGTCTGGCCAACTGGATGTCCTTTGGCATGATGGTAACGCGCTTGGCGTGAATGGCGCACAGATTGGTATCTTCGAAAAGACCGACTAAGTAAGCTTCGCTGGCTTCTTGCAAAGCCATCACTGCCGAACTCTGGAAACGAAGATCGGTCTTAAAATCCTGGGCTATTTCACGGACCAGACGCTGGAATGGAAGTTTGCGGATTAGAAGTTCGGTACTCTTCTGATAACGACGGATCTCGCGGAGAGCAACGGTGCCCGGCCTGTAACGATGGGGTTTCTTTACACCGCCGGTGGCTGGGGCACTCTTGCGTGCCGCTTTGGTGGCCAGCTGTTTGCGGGGAGCCTTTCCTCCGGTCGATTTACGAGCTGTCTGCTTGGTACGAGCCATTATTAATTTGGTTTATAACGATGTACACCGTGTTCGTGTTAATCGTGATTTAAAAAGGAACAATATTACAGGCCTGTATATATAAGTTTGTCTTTTACTTCCACAGCGGTAGACGGCAGCACTTTCATTCGGCAACATGGTGACCGCACATGTATATAAGTGAGGGGGGGTCCGTTTGGTTCAGTTTTACAGTTGCAGTTCAACAGAAAACAAACAAACAAACATGACTGGTCGTGGAAAAGGAGGAAAGGGTTTGGGAAAGGGAGGCGCCAAGCGTCATCGTAAAGTTTTACGTGATAACATCCAGGGTATCACCAAGCCGGCAATCAGGCGTTTGGCCCGTCGTGGAGGTGTAAAACGTATCTCCGGTCTGATTTACGAAGAGACCCGCGGTGTCTTGAAAGTGTTCCTTGAGAACGTTATTCGTGACGCCGTCACCTACACCGAACACGCAAAACGTAAGACGGTGACCGCAATGGATGTTGTCTACGCCTTGAAGAGACAGGGTCGCACCCTGTACGGTTTCGGCGGTTAAGATCAATTTCGGCACACATACACACACCCTGAAGATGTCGTGTTGCGAAACCAACAAATTAGTATCGGTTCTTTTCAGAACCACAATTACTTTAAAATTCAAAGATTAAAAACATTGTTCAATATTTTAATCCACAAAAAAATAATAATATCGATAATCGACAATTGCGGAACATGCAAATCGAATATTGGCGCAAATTTTTAAAAATAACCTAAAATTATAGAGAGATAAACATGCATTTATGTAGAGGGGATGTTATATTTAGGTTGGTAATCATGATGAAACTACCATTGATTAGTATGTTGTGTCACATATTTCAAATATCAATCGATTTATTTATTTCATTTATGATGTATGAATGTATGTATGTATGAATGAATGAATGAATGAATGAATGTATGGTGTAGGGGTGGTAGGTAAGTACAATGTATTTATCTTTAAATTATTTTAAAATTTGTGGCCCTGAGAAGGGCCGTTTTAAAACTGCTGCTGTTGCTGTTGAGATGGAATGAGAAACCTTCTTAGGGCTTCTTTTCCGTCTTCTTGGGAAGGAGTACGGCCTGGATGTTGGGCAGCACACCTCCCTGGGCGATCGTAACGCCAGAAAGTAGTTTATTCAACTCTTCGTCGTTACGGATGGCCAGTTGTAAATGACGGGGAATAATACGAGTTTTCTTGTTATCCCTGGCGGCGTTTCCTGCCAACTCCAACACTTCGGCGGCTAAGTATTCCATGACGGCTGCCAAGTAAACTGGAGCGCCGGCACCGACGCGCTCGGCATAATTTCCCTTCCTCAACAATCTGTGGATACGACCAACAGGGAATTGAAGTCCAGCACGGTTAGAACGAGACTTCGCCTTTCCCTTAACTTTACCGCCCTTGCCACGTCCAGACATATTGATATTCGTTTAAGAGATACAAACAAATAGAGATAGATACAGCGATCGTCAGCGTTACCGACTGAATAAACCTATTTGGGTTGAACTTGGGTTATATAGCCACCTGAGGGAGAATACACAGAGATGGCGCACCAACGTGCGCGTTGATACAGTCCGGTTTCGAGAAGGCGGGGCGATATAAGGATTGTGAGTGCTGTGAAATACACTCGTTTTGCTGTCGCGCCGTACAGATCAGCACGATCACGTAACTAGACAAGATGCCACCAAAAACCAGCGGTAAAGCTGCCAAAAAGGCTGGAAAGGCCCAAAAGAACATCTCCAAGGGTGATAAAAAGAAGAAGCGCAGGAGGAAGGAGAGCTACGCAATCTACATCTACAAAGTACTGAAACAAGTACATCCCGATACCGGTATCTCCAGTAAGGCCATGAGTATCATGAACAGTTTCGTCAATGATATTTTTGAACGTATCGCTGCCGAAGCTTCCAGGCTCGCGCACTACAATAAGAGATCCACCATCACCAGTAGGGAAATCCAAACTGCAGTGCGTCTCTTACTGCCCGGTGAATTAGCGAAACACGCCGTTAGTGAAGGTACAAAGGCCGTCACCAAATACACCAGTTCCAAGTAAATTTTTTACATGGAAAACAATTAATTAAAAACCGGTTCTTTTCAGAACCACGAATTGTCATATAATTCGAAGATATATGAGACATTAACATACCTTAACAGTAGTGGGAGGGATATAATAGGAATCACATGCTGGATAATTCTCCACCCTATGGCAACTCCATAGAGGGAAATAATTATCCAAACTGTGTTGGTGTTTTCTTGGTTCTCGTCCTCGACTTTCGAAGTCGACCGTTCCAAAAAGAGGGGCAACGGCACGCGGTGTTCCCAAGCGGTCACCCATCCAAGTACTGACCGCGCCCGACGTTGCTTGACTTCGGTGATCGGACGAGAACCACAAATTAAACCACAAATTAAACCACAAATTAATTTATTATCTCAGATAACAATATAACATATTTACAAAAACAGAAAATACATACAGAAAAATAATTAAACTAGTTGCCTACTTAAATATAAAAAAGCTTAAACTAGTGATGTTTATTAAATTACAAAATATACAAAAGTATAATAATGCGAACTCGTCTGCGGTTATGGCAAATGCTTCGAATGCGGTTGGTTGATCTGTTGCTTTATTACAGGGAAAGGAATGAGGTAAAAACCCTGATCGGATGCGGTTAAGGAAAATGACGTGCCGCCAGCGTGATCGGCCGCCGCAAGCGGCGACCGGTCAGGCCGGGAGCATTAAAAGTTCGCCTCGCTCTCTCCACCGAGTAGAGAGAGAGGGGCGTACCTTGTATGTCGATGGGAGTGTGCTGTGCCGCACTTTATGCACCCGTCGGCGTCATAACTGACGCCGGCGGGCCCATTGCACCGTTCTTTTTCAACCGGTAATCCCGCGGACGGGATTAACGGTTAAAAAAGTCCGTGTGCGAGTGCGGTAGCCGATGCTTGAGGCGGAAGGGAAGAGAGTCCCGCCGCGCCGCCTTGATATTATCCATCTTGATGTTGGAGCCGAGTTGTCGGTTGTAAAAGTTGTTCGTTAATTTTGAGCAATACTCCTCTAGCAGTGGTACGGCCGTCTCATCGTGCAGGTACGCTATACGTTCGTACCTGCCCTTGCCCAGAGCGAGCCTCAAACATTTATTCTGGATAATCTGTAAGTTGTGGCGATGTGTGCGTGATGCACAGTTCCAGACGGGAACTGCATAAGTCATCACCGGTCGTATGACGGTTGTGTATAGTTTTGCCTTATTGGCTGAATTTAATTTTGAATTTTTCGCTAACAGCGGATATAGCGAGCGAATGGCGCCGCTCGCCTTCTCCGCTGTGCGATTGATGTGGTTTTTAAAAAGCAATTTGGAATCGAGATGGACACCTAGGTATTTAACCGTCGTTTTAACCGGCACGCGTTCACTCTTGATTCGCAACGGGGCAAATATTTTAATTTGTGAATTCTTCTTGTGAAACACAATGGCTTCCGACTTGTCGGCATTTATATGGATCTTCCATTTATCGAAGAATTCACAAATTAAATTGGCATGAATTTGGACTTTTTTCATTGCCACCGGTGCGCACCAAGAGTCGGCGTACACGGCTGTGTCGTCGGCAAATAGCGCTAGGTTGGATTTAGGCATTGTAGGTATGTCGTTTATGAATAAATTGAATAATATGGGAGCGAGCACGCTGCCCTGGGGCACACCAGATTGGATTGCCTTGGCTGTGGATAATGTTTGTCCGACAGCTACTCGTAATGTCCTGTTGTGTGTAAAAGATTTTATCATGCACACGAGGTATGGAGGCATGCGTGTATTTATTAATTTGTAAAGGAGTCCGTCTAGCCATACTCTATCGAACGCTCTTTCTACGTCCAGCAAGAGCATCGCGGTGACCTTGTTTTCGTTGAATTTGATTGAAATATCGTTTGTTATGCGAGCTACTTGCTGTACAGTGCTGTGCCCTGGCCGAAAACCGAATTGCTCGGGGATAATTAATTTACAAGTGTGTTTTTGAATTCGAATGAGCATGACGCGTTCTAGTATTTTGGTCAGGGTACTAAGTAGGCTGATAGGCCTATAGCTAGCCGGATTAGATGGAGGTTTGCCGTGTTTTAAAAGTGGGACGACTTTGGCGACTTTCCATGCATCCGGAAAGTGATTATTCAGGATGCATGCATTGATAATTTTAATTAGTAGCACGATCGCCTTTTTCGACAGGTTTTTCAAAGCGCGGTTATGAATTTCGTCCAATCCCGGCGTTTTATTGCTCGGCATTGAACGAATTATTTGTGTAAGCTCATTAATCGAGCACAATTTGTAGCCTTCCGTGCTACGCGGGCCTAAATTATTTATGTATTCGTTCACGCTCTCCGAAATTAGAGTTTGCTCCGGTGTTAATGGATCAAGTGCGTGAACGCGTTCATAATTTTCAGCAAGCATTTCAGCTTGTTCGGTTTTAGTTAAAGCGTAATTATTCGCGGTACAGAGCGCAGGTAGCTGAGAATACGGGCGTTTAAGACGGCGAGCCGTCTCCCATATTCCTGTCGCGTCCGCCCTGTTTAGTTTTTCTATCTTTCGGTCCCAGGTGCGGCTCCGGTGTTCATTAATTGCAATTCTAATCGCGCGCGTTTGGCGTGCCGCTTCGTGCTTGTAATTAAAATCACCTGTTCGTTGCCATTGTCGCCTCATCCGATTTCTTTCACGGATTTGGATTTTAATAGCATGCGGGATAGTGGAGTCGTTCATGCTGACGACTTTTTGCCGTATGTGTTTTTTGCATGCAGTGTTTACCGCCCGGGTGAATTTATTTATTGAATTTTCAATGTCACCAATATGTTCGATGTGAGTCAGTGTGATTTCTCGATCGAGTGTGGAGCGAAAACCGTTCCAGTCTGCGGTCGAGAAATCCCATACTCTGTGTGTTTTAATCGGTTCCTTTTCCGAGCCGATCGTGAACACAATCGGATTGTGATCAGACGATAGCTCGGAAAGTACCGATATATCGGACATATCCGCGACATTTTTATTAATGACAAAATCAATACATGTTGGTGTAGTACCGTTAGGAGGGAAATGCGTCGGTTCGAGTGGGAAAAATAAGTGTGTGTTCGGCCGCGTGTGAGACATTACATATTTGAGTAGCTTAGTGCCGTTGGCATTATTAATGTGGCAATTCCAGTATTTATGCCTGGCGTTAAAGTCGCCAGCCATAACTGTACGGTGCCCCAGGTTTGATAGATAATTTAATTCACGGAAGCTAATTTGATTTCTGGGAGAGTTGTAGTTAGCCATTATTACTGTACCGTCTTTCAACCGTATGCACACATTTTCGATTGAGGTAACGCGAGTTGTTACCTCAATGTGAGGAATTGTGATTCTCACTAGGAGTGCGACGCCGCCCGTATGCGCGGTATTGTCTCGTCGGTAGCATCTGTATCCGCGAATGCTGAGCCGGTCTTGTGCGGTCAGTTTGGTTTCGCAAATACACATGATATCGATTTTCCTCTCAGTGAGAAACTCAATTAACTCACCCTTTTTACTTGCCAGACCATTGGAGTTCCAAGAACAAATATTAATGAGGCCCATTACGGGTTGACGGCGAGGTACTTACCGAGGTAGTATTGCGTCATGAAATCTTGGCGTAGGGCGGGCGGCGTGGCTCTCAGTTGGGAGATGATATTCTGTAATTCAAGATTTACAGCAGTAAGGTCTACTAGTGAATTTAATTCAGCATATAAATTTTGCGTGGCGCCGAAAGACGAGCTCGCATTATTGTTAGAATTTACATTGTTGGCATTATTAATATTAGCATTACTATTTACATTATTGTTACTAGAATTATTGTTATTGTTACTATGACTATTATTAATATTTACATTTGCATTAGCGTGCGGCGCGCCATTGCCGGCCTGTGACTGGCCGGCACGCCATTGGCCGCGCTGTGGAAGTGGCGGAAAGTCATGCTCTCCTTGTTGCCAGGCGTTCCGCAATGGCGGAGCGGCTGGCTGGTATTTTTGTTTTGGTACTTGTTTAGCATGTAATTTCCTGAATAATTCAAGTTCGTAGATATATGTTGGACATTCCACCGAGCAGGCAGGGTGAGGCCCTTTACAATTGGCGCAAGTGGCGGGCGTGTCGCGTGGCTTCGTGCACTGCCACGTGTTGTGCCCGCCGCTGCATTTGACGCACCGAGGCAACGCGTGACAATTACGTTGTGCGTGGCCCCATCGTTGGCAATTGCGACATTGCCTTATCTCGCGTTTACTGCGGTAGCGCACCCACGTTACCCTAGTATGAAAGACGTAACGAGTACTTACATTGAGACTCTTTACGGTGTGCTCCTTGGTGGTGGTGACGAGGAAGGCCGGCGGCGACGTCTTCTTCATCGCCTGGACCTGCTCTATTTTCATTCCCTCGTCTTCGAGGGCGAGTTTGATGTCTTCGGGGGTGATGTTTGGATTGTGCAGTCCATGAAGCACGAACGGCCGCGTCCTCTCCTCCGGGGGGGTGAAGGAATAGTAAGATATGTTCATTTGCGAGAGTTCATACGTAAGTCTCGTCCTGTCTTCTGCGGTTGCCGGGTGGTAGTGAACTTTATCACGTCCATACCTCATTGTAGTCTTGATTTGTGCCTCGTTATTTAGTTTACCAACGAGGTCACCCGCACACGCGGCGTCCAGGAACGCCACGACTTCTGGGGGCTTCGCTTCCTTCTTGGCTTTTTTGTTGTCGGTTGTAGTATTGTTTTTGTTTTTGTCTGTGTTATTTGTGTTATTTTTTGTGTTTTGTTTGGCCGCTATTTGGGACGCCGGTTGGTCGACAATGTCGGTTGAAATGTAGCATGCCTTTTTTGGAGGCGATGCTTTCCTCGTTTCAGGATCCGCGAGGGCCGCGAATCTGTTTTGTGTAGGCACGGTGGCTCGTTCTTCGGGGATGACTGGATCAGCCGTGTCCATGCTGTCCTCGTCCGTCTGGGTGATGGCCTCCTCCTCTGAGTCGTCGTTGGTAATTTTTCTTTTCGCCGACGCATTTAACGCCGCGCGTAATTTTTGATTTTCTGCAATCAATGATTGCATTTGTGCATTTAGACGTGTAATTTCTACGTCACTCATTTTTGCTATTTTTATTCTCTCCTTCGCTTTAATCTTTCGCACGTGTGGCGGGCGCGCGACGGGCTGGCGCCCGTTTATCTCGCGGCGTGCACAACGCCGGCGGTCGGGATCGGTTTTCTTTGTCGCACTCGTAGTAGAAATTTTCGTTGCCGTTTTAACGGCCACACGCACACGTCGGCCTGGCACGGCTGTGCGGGCGTCTGGATATTATCACGTTTAATATTCGCTGCTTATCGCACGGAATTTAAAATACGTGTGTTCAGCTCGAATGCACGAACTGAACTGGGGGACGAGAACCGGTATGTTCAACGTGGTATGGCCGTTGCCTGATATTATTTTTGTGGATAATGGATGATGAGGTACATCGAGGGTCAAAATCTACATTGATATCATAATTCTTTTCCTGTACACACACCCATATCCACGAAAATTTACCAAAAGTTCAAAGTTCTTGCGACAAAGAATATATAGAACCTTGATACAGGACAGACTTGGACTTGCCACTATCGCGCAACTTGTAAGTAAATGGTGAATCTGCTTTCGAAATCGACTGTTTCAAAATGAAGGGCAACGGCACGCGGTGTTCCCAAGCGGTCACCCATCCAAGTACTGACCGCGCCCGACGTTGCTTGACTTCGGTGATCGGACGAGAACCGGTATGTTCAACGTGGTATGGCCGTTGCCTGACATTATTTGTGTGGATAATCGAGAGTTAGTATACTTCAACCCTCGATTATCCATACCCTGCTGCTACTAATACTACTACCACTACTACTACTACCACTACTACTACTACTACCACTACTACTACTACTACCACTACTACAACTACTACCATTACTAAGCGAACCAGTAAATTTCGTGGATTTACTTACTTACCTGTGACTATGTGGTGATGAACATCCTTCTTGGACACCTCGGGTGGCTTTGAAGGAGATGTTACGTCCGGAAAATCCGCAAGGATGGCTGCTTAGACGTCGTTTGTTCGGGCGAACGTGGATATGGTCGGAATTCTGGAGGTCGTGGAACCTGTGACTATGGACAGTGAGGTTATGCGCTTACCCTGCAAATCTACTACCAAGCCGTATTTTCGGAGGAGATCGGCTCCAATGATTGGTCGGGAGACATCCGCGATATTAGAGCAGCGGCGCGGGATAGCCGAAACATCTGCACCTGTGCCTATTAGGAAGCTGAGTTCCGGTCGCTTAGGGTTAGGCAGTTTCGCGTAAAGTCCCCGCCATTGACCGCCCGGAGTGCTGGCGGGGGACCTGGTTTTCCGATTTCGACATACTGCACGGCGATCGGCACTTTCGCGCGTTTTTACCAAATGTCCGATGGTAGTAGCACGTGTCCTGCTGACGGTCCTTGCTGCGGGCCGGAGTATGTTGCCGTCCCCTGCTGCGGTGACGGTTGCGACTGGCGAGCGGGCCGAGTTGAGAACGGTGGTTGTTTGCAACCTCGTTGACTTGTGGCTGGGGCACGTCGTACACACGGTCAGCCTGGAGTGCGAGGGTAGCGAGATCTTCCGTGTTATTGACGGCTAAGATTCCTCGGACGTTCTCTGGCATTTGTTCCAGGAATAAAGTTCTAAGGACTTGATTATTGCATTATCCTCCAGCGAGGTTACGCATTCGCTGCAGGCAACGCGACGACTTTTCATTTCCTAAATTGGTGTTAGTGAGCAGGCGGCGCAATCGCTTTTCAGCGGATTCACCGAAAGTTTCCAGAATTCGCGCTTTCAAGGCGCCATATTTGTTGTTTTCGGGGGGGCGCTTGAACAAGGTCACTTACTGCGTTCAGTACCTCGAAGTCCTGAAGGTTAGTCGTCGAAGAGAAAAACCTGCTTCCACAACTAAGAACCAGCTGACCGGCTCCTGCTTCCAGAATGGTGGAATCCTCATTTCGCTGACGGACAGGGCGGCGACGAACTCGTCGTTTTTCGGCTCTACGTTGCTGGCACTGGCACTGTCGTCCATTGTGAATGTTCTTGGGCGCGGAATGTATGCGTCCACTAAGTCGTCGGCACTCGCGACGTTCGAATGTGCTGGGTCGCCGTCGTTCTCGCACGACTCGCGAATACCTAGCGAGATTTTTCGTAGGTAATCCCACGTTGTAGAACTGTTCGAATTCTTTTACGCGACGCGGCACAAGAGAAAATTGAATCGAACCGGTGAATTCGATCGCGGGGCGCGTTTTTTTACGGAGCACGTTTTTTTCGCATCACGTCGGGCCGTCACCAACTTGTAGGGATGTGACGGTTATGTAAATAAATCACCCCGTACAAAAACTTAACACTTGATTGACTCCAATAAATAACAACTAACAACTTAACAATTTCAATTGTATATTTCGAATTTAACTTCGCGTCGGCCGACAGAAACATGTAACGAAGCAATAATGGCTGCCGTCAAGGAATGCCGCTACTCATTGTGGCGTGGCGTGACGAACTGCGCTGCGGTGACAAAACGACTGCTCGTGTCAGGGCGCGATCTTACCGGCGCATTGCGGTTGGTACGGCAGTGCTCTACAACTCACAGTCGGCACATATTTAGTTCGCTGATTGCAACACTATAGAAAACTGCCCAAAGGCACAGAAAACTGTAGTACATCGAACTAAATATGTGCCGACTGTGAGTCACTACTCATGCGCCATCTATTTCCCTTTACCCACAAAAATTTGGTAAATTTCGATTTACACTATGCTTCTAATACTACTACAACTACTTCTACCACAATTACTAACTAGGCGAATAATACATTCTCGATACAGCACTGACAAAATAATAATCTCTCTATAACGGCTTCCTAACTGGAACTGTTTCGTTAGGTACTTTCTTCCCAATTAAATAAACTTAAGAAATAATGGTTATGTACGTAACCTCCAACCCCGTACTACTATTATTTAATAAGGCAATATGAAAATTTACCTGTTAGAGTATGACGACTGGCTAGTTGTTGCAAGACATTAAACTGAGTGAGGTTCTACTTTGACAGCCGTGTTTTAGGATGCATTGGATACATGGCGTAACGGTTACCAAATTTTAATATCTGAAAATCAAAACATTTTTAATTGTTGTTAATAATATAATAGTTATTTATGTACCTAGTCACTAAAGTGATAGTTTATTATTATAAAGACACTTTACTGACGTGGTGCATACAAACTTTTATCGCCAACCGTAAACATTTATAATTTAAAAATATTAACATATCAAACTTGTCACATTTCCATATGTAAAACGTAAACATACATGTCAAATTTGTTTTGAAAAGTTTGCATAAATTACCTTCATCATCATCATCAAGTAGATTTCATCCGGTGCACTTGGTAAAATCTTCCTTTTTGTTTTCTTCCACTATCCAGTACTTTACTTTACATAATTTCCATTTTTCATTGTCAAATAATTTGGAGGTTACAATTTATATATCCTTTTGTTTAGCACAATAAACAGGGAAATTTATTGTAATCATCCTACCGTGTGTGTGTGTGTGTGTGTGTTAATGTGTATATTCACATTTTGTGTGCTATTACTTACTTGACTGCAATTCATTTCCAACCATTATAATCAACCTGAAATTGAAATACTAATTACAGTTTCTAATGTGTGTGTACCCACTAATAGGTAACCGATGTCCATGCATGCATTATACATCCCACGAACATCTGAACTATTGTAATTCATTCATTCATTTATTCTGAATGAAATGTTTGTGTGGTGTTACTTACTTTACTGCACTTAATTTTCAACTATTGTAATCAACCTGAAAGTGAAATATTAACTACAATTTCTAATGTGTGTGCACACATTTATAGGTTATGGGTAACCGGTGAAACTGAACCGATGTCCACACATACATTATACATCCTACGAACATCTTGTTTGTGTGGTGTTACTTACTTTACTGCACTTAATTTCCAACTATTGTAATCAATCTTGAAAGTGAAATACTAACTATAATTTCTAATGTGTGTGCACCCACTAATAGGTAATGGGTAACCGATAAAACTGAACCGATGTCCACACATACATTATATATCCTACGAACATCTGAACTATTGTAAGAGATATATGGACAGCTGAGCTGTCACCTCATTCACTTTCTTCATTTATTCTGTTCTAATTATTGCTCTGAATGAAATGTTTGTGTGGTGTTACTTACTTTACTGCACTTAATTTCCAACTATTGTAATCAACCTGAAAGTGAAATATTAACTACAATTTCTAATGTGTGTGCACACATTAATAGGTAATAGGTAACCGGTAAAACTGAACCGATGTCCACACATACATTATTCTTCATTTATTCTGTTCTAATTATTGCTCTGAATGAAATGTTTGTGTGGTGTTACTTACTTTACTGCACTTAATTTACAACTATTGTAATCAACCTGAAAGTGAAATATTAACTACAATTTCTAATGTGTGTGCACACATTAATAGGTAATAGGTAACCGGTAAAACTGAACCGATGTCCACACATACATTATTCTTCATTTATTCTGTTCTAATTATTGCTCTGAATGAAATGTTTGTGTGGTGTTACTTACTTTACTGCACTTAATTTACAACTATTGTAATCAACCTGAAAGTGAAATATTAACTACAATTTCTAATGTGTGTGCACACATTAATAGGTAATAGGTAACCGGTAAAACTGAACCGATGTCCACACATACATTATTCTTCATTTATTCTGTTCTAATTATTGCTCTGAATGAAATGTTTGTGTGGTGTTACTTACTTTACTGCACTTAATTTACAACTATTGTAATCAACCTGAAAGTGAAATATTAACTACAATTTCTAATGTGTGTGCACACATTTATAGGTTATGGGTAACCGGTGAAACTGAACCGATGTCCACACATACATTATACATCCTACGAACATCTTGTTTGTGTGGTGTTACTTACTTTACTGCACTTCATTTCCAACTATTGTAATCAACCTGAAAGTGAAATATTAACTACAATTTCTAATGTGTGTGCACACATTTATAGGTTATGGGTAACCGGTGAAACTGAACCGATGTCCACACATACATTATACATCCTACGAACATCTTGTTTGTGTGGTGTTACTTACTTTACTGCACTTCATTTCCAACTATTGTAATCAACCTGAAAGTGAAATATTAACTACAATTTCTAATGTGTGTGCACACATTAATAGGTAATAGGTAACCGGTAAAACTGAACCGATGTCCACACATACATTATTCTTCATTTATTCTGTTCTAATTATTGCTCTGAATGAAATGTTTGTGTGGTGTTACTTACTTTACTGCACTTAATTTACAACTATTGTAATCAACCTGAAAGTGAAATATTAACTACAATTTCTAATGTGTGTGCGCACATTAATAGGTAATAGGTAACCGGTAAAACTGAACCGATGTCCACACATACATTATTCTTCATTTATTCTGTTCTAATTATTGCTCTGAATGAAATGTTTGTGTGGTGTTACTTACTTTACTGCACTTAATTTACAACTATTGTAATCAACCTGAAAGTGAAATATTAACTACAATTTCTAATGTGTGTGCACACATTTATAGGTTATGGGTAACCGGTGAAACTGAACCGATGTCCACACATACATTATACATCCTACGAACATCTTGTTTGTGTGGTGTTACTTACTTTACTGCACTTAATTTCCAACTATTGTAATCAATCTTGAAAGTGAAATACTAACTATAATTTCTAATGTGTGTGCACCCACTAATAGGTAATGGGTAACCGATAAAACTGAACCGATGTCCACACATACATTATATATCCTACGAACATCTGAACTATTGTAAGAGATATATGGACAGCTGAGCTGTCACCTCATTCACTTTCTTCATTTATTCTGTTCTAATTATTGCTCTGAATGAAATGTTTGTGTGGTGTTACTTACTTTACTGCACTTAATTTCCAACTATTGTAATCAACCTGAAAGTGAAATATTAACTACAATTTCTAATGTGTGTGCACACATTAATAGGTAATAGGTAACCGGTAAAACTGAACCGATGTCCACACATACATTATTCTTCATTTATTCTGTTCTAATTATTGCTCTGAATGAAATGTTTGTGTGGTGTTACTTACTTTACTGCACTTAATTTACAACTATTGTAATCAACCTGAAAGTGAAATATTAACTACAATTTCTAATGTGTGTGCACACATTAATAGGTAATAGGTAACCGGTAAAACTGAACCGATGTCCACACATACATTATTCTTCATTTATTCTGTTCTAATTATTGCTCTGAATGAAATGTTTGTGTGGTGTTACTTACTTTACTGCACTTAATTTACAACTATTGTAATCAACCTGAAAGTGAAATATTAACTACAATTTCTAATGTGTGTGCACACATTAATAGGTAATAGGTAACCGGTAAAACTGAACCGATGTCCACACATACATTATTCTTCATTTATTCTGTTCTAATTATTGCTCTGAATGAAATGTTTGTGTGGTGTTACTTACTTTACTGCACTTAATTTACAACTATTGTAATCAACCTGAAAGTGAAATATTAACTACAATTTCTAATGTGTGTGCACACATTTATAGGTTATGGGTAACCGGTGAAACTGAACCGATGTCCACACATACATTATACATCCTACGAACATCTTGTTTGTGTGGTGTTACTTACTTTACTGCACTTCATTTCCAACTATTGTAATCAACCTGAAAGTGAAATATTAACTACAATTTCTAATGTGTGTGCACACATTTATAGGTTATGGGTAACCGGTGAAACTGAACCGATGTCCACACATACATTATACATCCTACGAACATCTTGTTTGTGTGGTGTTACTTACTTTACTGCACTTCATTTCCAACTATTGTAATCAACCTGAAAGTGAAATATTAACTACAATTTCTAATGTGTGTGCACACATTAATAGGTAATAGGTAACCGGTAAAACTGAACCGATGTCCACACATACATTATTCTTCATTTATTCTGTTCTA
Organism: Ontholestes murinus; assembly: GCA_963969525.1. NCBI lineage: Eukaryota > Metazoa > Arthropoda > Insecta > Coleoptera > Staphylinidae > Ontholestes > Ontholestes murinus. The sequence continues at coordinate 34,122,410 of OZ018393.1, read as the reverse complement.
ATTATTGCTCTGAATGAAATGTTTGTGTGGTGTTACTTACTTTACTGCACTTAATTTACAACTATTGTAATCAACCTGAAAGTGAAATATTAACTACAATTTCTAATGTGTGTGCGCACATTAATAGGTAATAGGTAACCGGTAAAACTGAACCGATGTCCACACATACATTATTCTTCATTTATTCTGTTCTAATTATTGCTCTGAATGAAATGTTTGTGTGGTGTTACTTACTTTACTGCACTTAATTTACAACTATTGTAATCAACCTGAAAGTGAAATATTAACTACAATTTCTAATGTGTGTGCACACATTAAAAGGTAATAGGTAACCGGTAAAACTGAACCGATGTCCACACATACATTATTCTTCATTTATTCTGTTCTAATTATTGCTCTGAATGAAATGTTTGTGTGGTGTTACTTACTTTTCTGCAATTAATTTACCATTACTGTAATCAACCTGAAAGTGAAATACTGTATTGTAATTTTAATCATTTTATATTATTTATGATTAGTCTTATGCTTAATTTACGTTTTGCATACCTGTTAGTGGATCATAATAACGGAGGGCCAAACAGCAACGGTACTGATCAATCGGTCACAACGATGAGAATTATACACAACAAAATAATTAATTGTTGCAAGTTAGGAAATGTATTTGACAACAAATATATTGGTTAGGTGAATTATTTGAGTTGGTAACATTGAGCGTCATCTTGACAGTCATAGATAGAAATTAACAATAGAAGTTGTATGATAAGATAATTAAGTATATTTATATAAAATTGATTTTAATTAGAAATTGATTTCTAAGGTAATTTGGGAAATTCCTAGTTGATAAAAGAACATCTGTGTACGTACTAAGTACCGTCACATAACTTATTATCATGTATTTGATGTGTTTGTGCATGTGTGTGTGTGTGTGTGTGTGTGTGTGTGTGTGTGTGTGTGGTTAGGTGAATTATTTGAGTTGGCTACATTGAACGTCACCATTGACAGTCAGTCATAGATAGAAAATTACAATAAAACTTATACACTAAAGTATTTCGCGGCCAAGGTGTACACAAAGCTTTTTGTGCAACTGTGGTTAGGTGAATTATTTGAGTTGGCTACATTGAACGTCACCATTGACAGTCAGTCATAGATAGAAAATTACAATAAAACTTATACACTAAAGTATTTCGCGGCCAAGGTGTACACAAAGCTTTTTGTGCAACTGGTACAATTAATAATAAAAAAATAACTATTGTTGTCAAAACTTTTTATGTGACTATTAGAAAACATATATTTTAACGAATAAATATTACTTCCATGACACCACGCTTTAAATTCGTCATATGCCTTTTCATATTGCCGTTTGGTTTTTTGTGGTATTAAATTTTCTGTTGCAGCATCCGCTATTAATTTGATTTCTGGTGGAGTACAACTAATAGTATAATTACTATCGATCGGAATCAGACATTTTCTTAAACTGAAAATGAAGTGACAGTAAATAATAAACTAGTGTTGGCATGGCGACGCGGACTTTTTGCGTACTTTGGCGACAGATTTATTTTTTAATATATATATATATATATATATATATATATATATATATATATATATATATATATATATATCACATTTTGTGTGCTATTACTTACTTGACTGCAATTCATTTCCAACCATTATAATCAACCTGAAATTGAAATACTAATTACAGTTTCTAATGTGTGTGTACCCATTAATAGGTAACAGGTAACCGGTAAAACTGAACCGATGTCCACACATACATTATTCTTCATTTATTCTGTTCTAATTATTGCTCTGAATGAAATGTTTGTGTAGTGTTACTTACTTGACTGCAATTCATTTCCAACCATTATAATCAACCTGAAAGTGAAATACTAACTACAATTTCTAATGTTCAAATTTGCATAAATTACCTTCATCATCAAGTAGATTTCATCCGGTGCACTTAAAATACTTTATTGTACAGTTTAGCGGCAGGTAAAGTACTTTACCTTTACTTTGGTGTATGTAAGTATGCATGTATGTATGTAACGGGTGTCCAACAATTATTGCAGTCCCGGGTGGTGTTGGAATAAAAAATGTAGGTCAATTCTTTCATGTGCCAAATAAGTGAACTGACATGTTAATTGTCAAACATAACCTAAATGATCATTAGGACCGATATAATAAGATAATTATTTTACTGGTGTGTGCTACAAAGGTTAGTATATTTAAACTCTCTCTTTATAGTTATTCGTCCAATACATGTTTTCATTTTCACTACCAATCTTCACAAAATTGTTTTTATTAACTAAATGTACATTTCTGAATTGTTTGTATATAATTAAATTATATAAATACACTAATATGAGTATTAATAAATAAATAAAACCATATACAACATCTTTATTAACAAACAAATATACAAATAAACTAAATATAATACGTGTATGATACAATCAATGTTAGTGAGTTACTTTGTTTGTTTGTTAAATTTGTCTTCACTTTCCGTAATCTCTTGAAAGGTGGCATTATTTGTTTCCTTATATTCTATAATGGAATAACTATTTACAAGTGTTTCATCCTCTCCATTTCTGTAAAATATATTAGAAGTGTTACATTACAACTTATAAATTAGCAATTCAAATTTCAATTGTAGTGGGTGATTCCATATATTCGTTCAGTTTTTAAAGGCGAAATTAAACAAGTTTTTTTTCGTACAAAGGATGAACTTTATAATAAATGAAAGATGGTCTATTTATGTTGATAACCTCTTAGCATCTTTGGAATAATTTCATTATTCGATTCTCATAGAAGGTCTAGAATTAATGAACGGAAGTGGTAGTCGGATGGTGATCCTGCGAATGGGTGGGTAAGGCAAAACGTCACAAGTTGCACTCATTTTTGCTGAGTGAGTTCTGATATTACTTGAAACAGTCTCAGTGGACTCAGATGAAAAGAGCGGACTGTCCTCTCTTTAAGACATATTTGAATTGCCCAATTAAGAAAACAGAACCGCAGACATTCGGAACACATTTGCATTATTTACTAAAACTGAACGAATATATAGAACGACCCAATATTAATAATACACAATAAATGAAAACCATTCTACCATTTTCATTAAAAATAAATATCTATTGTACTTACTTTAAACATGATTAATCCTTATCCCTTATCACACCAAATAAGTTGGTAAACAAACTTTGCACGTGTTCTCTAACTGACAATCACGAAACATATTGACAATTCCGTCAGCTGTTCCGTGATGCCAACCTAAAACCAGTGATATTAAAATCTTACTAAAAATTACTCAATTAACGATTATTTCCCATAATCGCCGGAACTACCCGTAACATATTAAGATATGTTGTATTATTATTTTTGACCTGACCAGTTTGACTATACATTGTCACATTAAAAAAAAAAAAATTAGGAAATAAACATTTATTTCAATAATCGTAATTCCCGCCTGGCCCATTTAAATAGCATTTAGTTGGCGAATTACCCCAAGGATGGCGCTGACAGCAGTCACAGACCATAACACGCACGGTTATTGTACAGTTTAGCGGCAGGTAAAGTACTTAACCTTTACTTTGGTGTATGTAAGTATGCATGTATGTATGCATGTGTGTGTGTGTGTGTGTGTGTGTGTGTGTGTGTGTGTGTGTGTGTGTGTGTGTGTGTGTGTCGGCGTGCGTAATTGAATCTTCAGGTTAAATATAAAGGGGTTAGGTGAATTATTTGAGTTGGCAACATTGATTGTCATCTTGACAGATGCTTGATTTTTAGTTGAAGATAGAAAATAACAATCTAATTTAAACTCTCCCTTTATAGTTATTCGTCCAATACATGTTTTCATTTGCACTACCAATCAACTGGAGATAAATAGAAACATCATATAATTACTGTGGGCAAGGAACGCAACAATAACAATCTAAAGCACCATTTAAGCGAGGCGAAGGAAATGTTTATGTAAAAACATCATAAATAAAGGTCAGTAATATATTATATTCTTATTTAAGATAATTAGGACCGATATAATAAGATAATTATTTTACTGGTGTGTGCTAAAAAGGTTAGTAAATTTATACTCTCTCTTTATAGTTATTCGTCCAATACATGTTTTCATTTTCACTACCAATCAACTGGAGATAAACAGAAACATCATATAACTACTGTGGGCAAGCAACGCAACAATAACAATCTAAAGCACCATTTAAGCGAGGCGAAGGAAATGTTTATGTAAAAACATCATAAATAAAGGTCAGTTAGTTAGGTTAGTTTTCAGGTTAAATATAAAGGGGTTAGGTGAATTATTTGAGTTGGCTACATTGATTGTCGTCTTGACAGATGCTTGATTTTTAGTTGAAGATAGAAAATAACAATCTAATTTAAACTCTCCCTTTATAGTTATTCGTCCAATACATGTTTTCATTTGCACTACCAATCAACTGGAGATAAATAGAAACATCATATAATTACTGTGGGCAAGGAACGCAACAATAACAATCTAAAGCACCATTTAAGCGAGGCGAAGGAAATGTTTATGTAAAAACATCATAAATAAAGGTCAGTAATATATTATATTCTTATTTAAGATAATTAGGACCGATATAATAAGATAATTATTTTACTGGTGTGTGCTAAAAAGGTTAGTAAATTTATACTCTCTCTTTATAGTTATTCTTCCAATACATGTTTTCATTTGCACTACCAATCAACTGGAGATAAATAGAAACATCATATTATTACTGTGGGCAAGGAATGCAACAATAACAATCTAAAGCACCATTTAAGCGAGGTGAAGGAAATGTTTATGTAAAAACATCATAAATAAAGGTCAGTTAGTTAGGTTAGTCTTCGGGTTAAATATAAAGGGGTTAGGTGAATTATTTGAGTTGGCAACATTGATTGTCATCTTAACAGTTGCTTGATTTTTTGTTGTAGATAGAAAATAACAATCTAATTTAAACTCTCTCTTTATAGTTATTCGTCCAATACATGTTTTCATTTTCACTACCAATCAACTGGAGATAAATAGAAACATCATATAATTACTGTGGGCAAGCAACGCAACAATAACAATCTAAAGCATCATTTGAGCGAGGCGAAGGAAATGTTTATGTAAAAACATCATAAATAAAGGTCAGTAATATATTATATTCTCATTTAAGATCATTAAGACCGATATAATAAGATAATTATTTTACTGGTGTGTGCTACAAAGGTTAGTAAATTTATATATCGATGTTCTCTTTATCCAGAGACGCAGACAGGACAACAAATGATTTTCGATTTTGGACTTTTACAAAGCCAAGCCCATGCATGGTTTTTCAGTTGGATGGAAGCTGTATCAATACTCATGGAGCACTGTAAGGTAGTTCTCTATTACATTTAAAATTAATTAAAAGACATGATGTTGGTTGATTTTCTAAGGTAACCTAAAAAATTCCTAGTTGAAAACAGAATGTCTATGTACATACTAAGCACCTTCACATCACGATCAGGTGTTTATTGTGTTCGTGCATGCGTGTGTTGTTACACAATTTTTAATACATTATGTTCTTAAGTTAAGATTATTAGGATCGATATAATAAGATAATTATTTTACTGGTGTGTGCTACAAAGGTTAGTAAATTTATATATCAATGTTCTCATTAGCCAGAGATGAAGGCAGGACAAGTAATGATTTCCGATTTTGGACTGCTACGAAGCGAAGCCCTCGCACGGTTTTTCTAAGCTGAAGCTGTATCGATACTCGTGTAGCACTGTGAGGTAATTTTCTATTATTCTGGACCGATCAAGTACGGTCACCATCACTAATAACCATGTATTTGTTGTGTTTGTGCATGCACATTGGTATTTTTAGGGTAATTGAATCTTCAGGTTAGAAATAGAGGTTAAGTGAATTATTTGAGTTGGCAACAATTAACAATGTTTATGTAAGTAAGTAGGAAACATCCTCAACAAAGATCAGTATTATATATTATCCATTTAGTTAAAATTGTTAGGATCAATATAATAAGATGATTATTTTAGTGGTGTGTGCTACAAAGGTTTGTAAATGTATATATATATATATCGATGTTCTCTTTATCCAGAGACGGTCATAGGACAACAAATGATTTTCGATTTTGGGCGAAGCCCTCGTATGGTTTTTCTATTGTAATCTGTATCGATACTAGTAATTTTCTAATATGCATATGTATTTGTTGTGTTCGTGCATGTTTATATGGTGATGACTGATCTTATAATGTCATGTTTGATTGGTTTCCTTCGGCTTTTGAGGTCTATTTCTACTGCACGTCACCTATTAGTGGAGTACATTAGACAACCCTAGTAGCAGGAAATTATATGCCGGTCTTTCAATAAAACTTTTACCGATTAATTATGTATTATTAATTGAGAACAGGTAGACATATAAGTAGTTGTATCATGTATGCATGAAGAATACTCCCTTTTAGCATCAACAGTGTCGCCAGTAAAGCAATCTAAAATGAAGTGATCATCACAGATGGTAGTTGTACTGTTCGGATAGCTATATCATATGAATTCATAGGGATACAGTTTACTTTTATGACGTAATATCACTAAATAAAGGCTGCCGGACCCTTGTGTGGTCGTAGTTGCTTCCGGAGAAATTCACCAGGCAAGTAATTCCGTAAATTATCCATCGAATCTTAGGCGACGTTGTTCGTGCAGAGGGATGTAGTGGAATGCAGTAGGCTCGATATTAAGACGGAATCGCCTCCGGACGGGCCCCGAAAGGTTCCATGGAATCCTACCCCTATGGCCGAAGTTGTTTACCTGTTGAAAAGTTCACGGGGAGTCTTTGAGCACCGTCGGAAAAGCCAACATCCTTCATTCTTTCTGTCCGATACTCGGAACTAGCAAAAGGAGGCCCATTTTTGGAGCACTCTCACGTCACTAGGTGTACACCGAATTGAGCGAAATACGTCTGGATCTCTTTATCGAACCTCTAAGAACACACCCTAGAAACGGAAAGCCGTTACTCGTCCAAAGGGGCTCCCTGTCGTCTCGAATTCCTAACAGGGCACCGGTGCCGTCGAAGTGAGGCCTTCAGTTCGAGCGCCCATTTCGAGGTCTCCCAGCGGGCCACTAGTGAAGCCGTTGGGTCATTCGAACTGACAGATGTTCTGCGTGTTCCCTTAATTCTATGGAGCCGCTAGAAGTACATCTACACTCCCACGATACCCCGCTGAAGCCGGCCAATCTGACACGATGCCTGTTTCGAAACGGTCGGGGACTAGATCGGCAAAAATTGTTTTTATTCATGCATCCGTTCGTCCTGTTTAGAACCACCTCCTACTTGAATGTCTGGTAACGTTGTAAGTGTGTTTTTGATTTACAGTCGAGTCTCAGACGCACACTGCACGCACGTACGTCCTAGACTCCGCACGACACGTTAGCGGTTGTATTTTTTGTTTATTTGTTTTGAATTACTCAATTCGTAAACGTTTATCACCAACAACGCTATAAAAAAAATGGCCGACGTAGCTACTCCAGTTCAGGCCGCTTCGCCGACCTCGGCATCAGCGACAGCCGTCAAGAAGGCTGCTTCTCCTAAGAAGGCGAAAAACCCCAGGACGAAACCTTCTCATCCACCTACCTCGGAGATGGTCTGCAACGCAATCAAGAGCCTGAAAGAGCGTGGCGGTTCTTCTCTGCAAGCCATCAAGAAGTACGTCACAGCAAATTACAAGGTTGACGCGGAAAAGATGTCACCATTCATTAAGAAGTATCTCAAGTCGGCTGTGACCTCGGGCACTCTCGTTCAGACGAAGGGCAAGGGGGCGTCTGGATCATTCAAGCTCGCTTCCGGTTCGTCGACGGGCGCTAAGGTCGTCAGTGGAGCAGAGGCCAAGGCCAAGACCGCCAAGAAGTCTACAACCACGAAGGCGGCAAAATCACCTAAGAGTGCAGCGAAAAGTGGTGGCCGAGGCGGAGCCAAGAAGGCCGACGCAGGAGAAAAGAAATCCTCGACCGGAAAGGCCAAAAAAGCCTCATCCGCCACCGCTACTGCCGAGAAGAAGGTAGCAAAATCGAAGGCGAAGTCGTCGTCTCCGTCGAAGGCCAAAAAGGCGACAAAGAGCGGTCCTACGAAAAAACCCAAAGCACCCAAGCCGAAGAGGGCGAAGGCCGCTCCGAAAACCGTCGCAAAGAAACCGTCTCCAAAAAAGAAGTAGTCGACGACAACCACTATTATTTTTTTAATGTGGGAACATGTGACAACGGTAGAACCTGGGGCAATGTCGCTCCCAAAAAATGGCCCTTTTAAGGGCCACAAAAAATTTAAATTCAAAGATTATTCATTGTCAAGCAAGCACACTATACATACATATGTGACAGACAGATAGATAGATAGATAGATAGATAGATAGGCATATGATAGATATATAGATAGGCATATGATAGATAGACCGATAGACAGACATACATACATATATACATTCATATATAAGAAAAAAAAAAAAAAAAAAACCAATTCATTAAATATATATACTAATATCAGTATGCTTCCTGAATTTTTTATAATGTACAAAATTCTTTAAATTATTGAGATTTTTGTGGTTCTGAAAAGAACCGGTCAATTTGATTTAAATCCAAACTTAACTACCCCACATCATCATCGTATGATAAACGGGCAAGTTAAAGGGTGGGAAATTAAGCACGCTCTCCGCGGATACGTCTGGCCAACTGGATGTCCTTTGGCATGATGGTAACGCGCTTGGCGTGAATGGCGCACAGATTGGTATCTTCGAAAAGACCGACTAAGTAAGCTTCGCTGGCTTCTTGCAAAGCCATCACTGCCGAACTCTGGAAACGAAGATCGGTCTTAAAATCCTGGGCTATTTCACGGACCAGACGCTGGAATGGAAGTTTGCGGATTAGAAGTTCGGTACTCTTCTGATAACGACGGATCTCGCGGAGAGCAACGGTGCCCGGCCTGTAACGATGGGGTTTCTTTACACCGCCGGTGGCTGGGGCACTCTTGCGTGCCGCTTTGGTGGCCAGCTGTTTGCGGGGAGCCTTTCCTCCGGTCGATTTACGAGCTGTCTGCTTGGTACGAGCCATTATTAATTTGGTTTATAACGATGTACACCGTGTTCGTGTTAATCGTGATTTAAAAAGGAACAATATTACAGGCCTGTATATATAAGTTTGTCTTTTACTTCCACAGCGGTAGACGGCAGCACTTTCATTCGGCAACATGGTGACCGCACATGTATATAAGTGAGGGGGGGTCCGTTTGGTTCAGTTTTACAGTTGCAGTTCAACAGAAAACAAACAAACAAACATGACTGGTCGTGGAAAAGGAGGAAAGGGTTTGGGAAAGGGAGGCGCCAAGCGTCATCGTAAAGTTTTACGTGATAACATCCAGGGTATCACCAAGCCGGCAATCAGGCGTTTGGCCCGTCGTGGAGGTGTAAAACGTATCTCCGGTCTGATTTACGAAGAGACCCGCGGTGTCTTGAAAGTGTTCCTTGAGAACGTTATTCGTGACGCCGTCACCTACACCGAACACGCAAAACGTAAGACGGTGACCGCAATGGATGTTGTCTACGCCTTGAAGAGACAGGGTCGCACCCTGTACGGTTTCGGCGGTTAAGATCAATTTCGGCACACATACACACACCCTGAAGATGTCGTGTTGCGAAACCAACAAATTAGTATCGGTTCTTTTCAGAACCACAATTACTTTAAAATTCAAAGATTAAAAACATTGTTCAATATTTTAATCCACAAAAAAATAATAATATCGATAATCGACAATTGCGGAACATGCAAATCGAATATTGGCGCAAATTTTTAAAAATAACCTAAAATTATAGAGAGATAAACATGCATTTATGTAGAGGGGATGTTATATTTAGGTTGGTAATCATGATGAAACTACCATTGATTAGTATGTTGTGTCACATATTTCAAATATCAATCGATTTATTTATTTCATTTATGATGTATGAATGTATGTATGTATGAATGAATGAATGAATGAATGAATGTATGGTGTAGGGGTGGTAGGTAAGTACAATGTATTTATCTTTAAATTATTTTAAAATTTGTGGCCCTGAGAAGGGCCGTTTTAAAACTGCTGCTGTTGCTGTTGAGATGGAATGAGAAACCTTCTTAGGGCTTCTTTTCCGTCTTCTTGGGAAGGAGTACGGCCTGGATGTTGGGCAGCACACCTCCCTGGGCGATCGTAACGCCAGAAAGTAGTTTATTCAACTCTTCGTCGTTACGGATGGCCAGTTGTAAATGACGGGGAATAATACGAGTTTTCTTGTTATCCCTGGCGGCGTTTCCTGCCAACTCCAACACTTCGGCGGCTAAGTATTCCATGACGGCTGCCAAGTAAACTGGAGCGCCGGCACCGACGCGCTCGGCATAATTTCCCTTCCTCAACAATCTGTGGATACGACCAACAGGGAATTGAAGTCCAGCACGGTTAGAACGAGACTTCGCCTTTCCCTTAACTTTACCGCCCTTGCCACGTCCAGACATATTGATATTCGTTTAAGAGATACAAACAAATAGAGATAGATACAGCGATCGTCAGCGTTACCGACTGAATAAACCTATTTTTTTTTTTTTTTTTTTTTTTTTTTTTTGATGCAAGGAGAGGAAATCCATCATGGGACGCCCTTTTAGTAGGGCAGTGTCGGACTCCTACCGACTAAAACCTCTCCTCCGGGGATCTATCTGGGAGGGACTGGTTCAATGCCATTGGATTTTCCCAGTCAAGGACATAAGCGAGGAAATCGCTAGATGAAATTAGTCTATATTACCGATCGTCCTGCGTAACGCTCTCCTCGAAGGGGAGCAGCGTCACCGAGCGGTTCACGGTGGCTCATTGGGAATTCTGGTCTAATTGAGTACCAATTAGAACATTTCGGGGCCTTCGATGTTTTGCATCGAAATCGTATTTTGGAAAAGTGATCCCAGAGGGGGGATCATTGTCAAGCTTATCGTAGAAGGCTACTGCAGTCTCTCGGATAAACTCCATCACACTCGGTGTGGATGTTTCTCGATGGATTTGAGTGTTCCGCATGTAAGGCGGAGCATTGAGAACTCTTCGTAATGCAACGTTCTGATGACGTTGAAGTCTCGCGATCTGAGTGGGCCTGCAGTAGCCCCATACGGGTGCAGCGTAAGTCAGCTGTGGCCTGGTGACCATATTGTAGAATTTAACCCTGGACTTATGGGCTAACTTGGATTTTTTGTTTATCAAAGGCCACAGCTTTGACAGGGTCGCTTTTGCCTTTTGAAGGGCGTATGAGATTGTTTTTGACCATCTTAGGTGTTGGTCGAAGATTAGACCGAGGTATTTAACCTCGTCTCGGATTGGAATTAATGAGTCCCCAAAGGAGAATTCTGGGGAGTCAATAACTCGATGTTTATTTTTGCTGAAGTGTACAGAGACACTTTTATCAGCGTTTATCGCAAGCCGCCACTTGTCGGCCCATTCCTCGTAGGAGTCTAGGGCTTTCTGGAGAGTGGTCTCCAAGTGGGCGGTAGAGCGCCCTCTGTACAGAAGGGCAGTGTCGTCAGCATACTGAGCGATCATGACCGGAGCCAGATTCGGTATGTCGCTAGTATAGATATTATACAGGGCCGGAGAGAGGGCAGAGCCCTGAGGAACACCTGCTAATATCGGACGCTGAGTGGAAAACTTGGAATTTACCTTAGTACAGAACTTCCTGTTACGAAGGAAGTCGTACAATATCCTTATTAGGTATTCCGGGTAATCGAGCCCTATCATTTTATAGATAAGGCCGTCATGCCAGACTCTGTCAAACGCCTTTGAGACGTCAAGGAATACTGCAGCAGTGTCTCTTTTGATGGCAAAGCCCTCAGAGATGTATTCGGTCACCCTCAGAAGCTGATGAGTGGTAGACAGGCCAGCTCTGAAGCCGACCTGTGAATCTGGAATAATTTTGTGGTCTTCAGTGAAGACCGAAAGACGAGCTAGCAGGACCTTTTCGAGGAGTTTGCCTAGGGCACTAAGCAAACTGATTGGGCGATAATTTTGGGGAAAGGTTGGTGATTTTCCCACCTTGAGAATGCTGACCACAGAGGCCAGCTTCCATGCTGATGGAAATACACCCAATCGCATCGAGGCATTAATGATGTCGAGAAGAGCAGTTCTACCCTTTTGGCCGAGATTTTTCACCATTAAGGTGGAAATTCCGTCAAATCCGGGGGCTTTCCGATTTTTGGGCCGTTTTATCAGACCATCGAGTTCTTCCGGGGTGGCTGGTTCACAGTTCCACGCCCGGTCTGAGTTAAAAATGTAGGATCGGACGGATCTTTTGACTTCGTCGAAGAAGTCATCGTCGTCGCCAGGGTTTAGCGTGAATTGCCGCTCCAGGGAGTCGGCGAAAGCTTCTGCTTTGTCAGAATCGGAAAAGGCGAGTCCTCTCTCGCCGTGTAACGCGTGGCTACAAGGTTTACCTCTCTTGAGTCTTTTGAAAAACCCCCACATAGAATGTGGGTACTCATTGAACGATTCGAGTCGCTTTTCCCAGCGCTCATTACGCAGGTCGCGTAATTTGTCTCTCACCCGGCGAGCGAGTTGATTGGCTTCCGTACGGAAGGATGGATCTCGGGTATTTTGCCATCTGCGGCGAGCGAGCTTTCTGTCCCGGATGAGAGCCTTGAGCTCAGGGGGAATATAGAGAGGATCAACCTGTGAGGATGTCCTGCTAGATGTAGACTCTTCGTGAGCCTTGAGGATGACCGAGGAGAGCCTAGAGACGGCTGCGTCGAGGTCAAGTGTCGAGTTGATGACAGGAAGGGGAGAGATAGAATTTTCCACCTTCGTCTTGTAATTAGGCCAATCTGTTGATTTAATCTCTCGAGTCGGGCTAGGTGCTCCGACAGCTATGTCTAAAAAGACAGGATTATGGTCGGAGCTGAGTTCATCTGAAGACCAGATGTCGTGGTCCCAATCGACGTTCGAGAGAACGGCTATGTCAAGCACATCAGGCAGGACGTTAGAGTCTCTGTGGAAAAAAGTAGGACTTACTGGGCCGACGGCCCTGATATTCAAGTTCGAGTTGTTGATGAACTGTCTGAGGATTCTACCATTACGGTTAGTAAGTCTGCTGTTCCATTCAGGACTTTTGGAGTTTAAATCGCCCGCCAAGATGGTTGGCATGTTGTCGTTAAAGACAAGATTTAGGTCATCATGTGTTATTATATGAGATGGCGAATGGTATGCCGAAACGATTTTTAAGTGTCCGTGTTCTGTATTCAGAACAATTGCAGTAGCATTTAGACTCGATAAATTATCGAGCGGGAGCTGTGAGTGGTCTAGCCCCCTCTTAATGAAGATGGCGGTACCGCCATGACTTGGGTCGATGTCATTGACCTGTAGGTAAGTGGTATAACCTAGGACTCTGGGCCTCAGGCGCAGGCCGAGACGAGTTTCGTTCACCAGCATGATATGAATATCATTCTCCTGAACGAAAAGTTCGAGCTCGTCAATACGTTCTCGAAGCCCATTCGCATTCCAGAAAGCAATACGAAGGAAGTCTAAGTGGTTTGTCAAGTCCGGTATTTGTGCAGCCATTTGGGATTGTCAAATGGAAGAAACTGCACTGGCCATTTAGTTGGCCGGAGCGAACGCTGCAGTAACAGCGAAAGCGATGGTAGCCCGTTCGGCGTCGGTATGCACCGTTGCCAGGAGCTTTCTGAGGAGCTCTTTTTGCTCGTCGGGAGTTCGGGCAGCGGGCTGTGAGCCCGGAAGAGCCGGAAAGTCTTCAGGTGAAGAAGTGAATTGGGCGTATGATACGCCATCACGTCTTTGGGCGTTGGAAGCCCTTGAGGTCCTCTGAGAGGCCTGAGAGGGCTTGTTGCGCCTGGAGTTTGCGAACATGGGGCAGCCACGATAGCTGGCCGGGTGTTCGCCGTCGCAATTACCACATCGAGGAGTGGTTTCTGGAGTGATAGTGCACTCGGACGTGTGGTGATTTCCTGCGCATTTGACGCAGACGAACTTAGCCCTGCAGTAACGTTGGGCATGACCAATTTTCTGGCATCGATGACATTGATTAATGCCTTTAGATTTAAGTTTCGGTTCGACTTTCACCGTAATCCCGTTGATGCGGATAATGTGGAATATCCTTTTACCCGCATCGGATTTCTGTACGTTAACGTACATCATTTTTAGGGTATTGCCGTTACGGCCTGTCATGCGGTGAATTTCGATCACCGGAATACTGTCTGCGATAAGAATATCGCGAAGCTCGTCAGTTGTCATGTCGAGGGGGATGTTACGCATGACGACTTTGAGAGTTTTTTCCTCTTCGGTAGGAAAACTGTGATATTCGATATTCTGATTGTCGAAGAACGCTGTCACCTTCCGGAAATCGGTCGGTGTAGCGGTCTGGATACGGATACCCAGAGGAATAAGTTGTGCTCTAACGACACTAACTCCTATCGAGGTGAGATGACTGGCAATGGCGGACCAGTTGGACTGGGACCGCATGACGATGTGAGGCGGGCGTTTTACGGCCGGTGCCTGAGGGGTAGCTTGCTGCGAAGGAGCAGCAGGAGACGAGTTGCTGGCTGTAGGCGCAGCGGATGGAGTATTTCCCGAAGCAGACGGGGAAATATTCACAGACGAGCTTGGTTTTGGGGGAACCGTCGCGGATTTACCGGCGGGGACCGATGAGGGGGGGCTTTTTGCGGCGGAATTTGCGCCGGAGGCTTTCTTTGCCGGTAATTTGCCGGCAGATGAGGCCGGCTTTTTGCCGGCGTGACTTTGCTCGTTCGAGCTGGTAGGGGGGGCCGGGCGCTTAGACGCCTGGGAACGCTCCTTTTTCTGGGCGTATTTGGGTGTCATCCACCCATCGGAGTTGTCGGAGGGTTGTGAAGCACTGGGCTTCGACTCAGACAGTGAGATTGCGACGGAAGCACTGGGCTTCGACGCGGTCGAGTTCGGTAAGTTTGCGACTGAAGCACTGGGCTTCGACGCGGTCATGTCAGGTAATTGTAGTAGGGCGAATTGCTCTTTGAAAGCAGTGAGCTCGAGCATTAAACGGCTCACGTCGTTTTCGAGCGCACGGACGTGCACTTTGTACGCCTCGACTTGTCTGTCGCGCTTGTCTAGCTCCGCCTGATGGAAAGCGGGGTCAATCGGACTTTTTAAGTCCGAATATATATCTACGGAGGGGTCAGCCACGTCCATCTCCATGATGGACGTGGTATATTAACGATTAAACGCTATTTAAGGCTTGGAAGTGCTCGGTCACACGAATGTGTAAGAGAGAGATAGCTTGGACGGACGGATGCAGAAATGCGTCTGTACGCGGCAGCAGTTCGCTCTCGAATGAATGAATAAACCTATTTGGGTTGAACTTGGGTTATATAGCCACCTGAGGGAGAATACACAGAGATGGCGCACCAACGTGCGCGTTGATACAGTCCGGTTTCGAGAAGGCGGGGCGATATAAGGATTGTGAGTGCTGTGAAATACACTCGTTTTGCTGTCGCGCCGTACAGATCAGCACGATCACGTAACTAGACAAGATGCCACCAAAAACCAGCGGTAAAGCTGCCAAAAAGGCTGGAAAGGCCCAAAAGAACATCTCCAAGGGTGATAAAAAGAAGAAGCGCAGGAGGAAGGAGAGCTACGCAATCTACATCTACAAAGTACTGAAACAAGTACATCCCGATACCGGTATCTCCAGTAAGGCCATGAGTATCATGAACAGTTTCGTCAATGATATTTTTGAACGTATCGCTGCCGAAGCTTCCAGGCTCGCGCACTACAATAAGAGATCCACCATCACCAGTAGGGAAATCCAAACTGCAGTGCGTCTCTTACTGCCCGGTGAATTAGCGAAACACGCCGTTAGTGAAGGTACAAAGGCCGTCACCAAATACACCAGTTCCAAGTAAATTTTTTACATGGAAAACAATTAATTAAAAACCGGTTCTTTTCAGAACCACGAATTGTCATATAATTCGAAGATATATGAGACATTAACATACCTTAACAGTAGTGGGAGGGATATAATAGGAATCACATGCTGGATAATTCTCCACCCTATGGCAACTCCATAGAGGGAAATAATTATCCAAACTGTGTTGGTGTTTTCTTGGTTCTCGTCCTCGACTTTCGAAGTCGACCGTTCCAAAAAGAGGGGCAACGGCACGCGGTGTTCCCAAGCGGTCACCCATCCAAGTACTGACCGCGCCCGACGTTGCTTGACTTCGGTGATCGGACGAGAACCAATTAAAAGAACCAATTAAAAGAACCAATTAAAATTTATTATAGACAATTAACGATTAGATACATTAACAATGAAAGTAATGTTTACAATTATTAAATTATATAACTAATTACCTGCTAATTTTAGCTTACATTAGTAATATTAGTATATTGTACATACAAATTAAATGAGTATGCAGGATCGGCTTCGGTCATGGCTTGCAGAGCTTCAGCTGTGATAATGGTTAATTTAGCAGTTTTCCGGGAAATATTGAAAGAGAAAAACCCAGTACGGATGCGGTAATATTGTGCGCCGTTACTCCACCGATGACCGCCAGCGATCATCGACAGGGTAAGGCGCTAAAAAGCTATACCTGTCTCTCTCTAACCGGTAGAGAGAGAGAGGTATAGTTTTGGTGCAAACATGGTTGCCTACCAAAAATTTGGAATTTTGAATTCTAAGTTAACGAAACGTGTTACGAAAAATGTGAGTTGCAAAAATTAACAAATTTTGATGATGTAAGTAGAATTTTGAAGGAATTTAGAGGAATTCACACAGCATCTCCCGCAATCAACAACCCCGCAAGCGGAGCTACTGATTGAAGAAACGCGTGTGTGAATGTGGAAGCCGATGTTTTAATCGAAACGGTAAGAGGCCCCGCCGCGCCGTCTTGATGCTTTGCATCAATGGGTTATTGCCCAACTGCTTGTTGTAGAACTTTTCAGTTCTGGTCGTACAGTACTCCTCGAGCATTGGTACATCCGCTTCTGTATGCAGGTCATTGATACGTTCGTATCGACCTTTTCCCAGTACAAGTCTTAAACATTTGTTCTGTACTACTTGTAAATTTTGTTTTCGTGTGCGCGATGCACAGTTCCAGACGGGAACTGCATAAACCATCACCGGCCGAATGACGGTTTTATAAAGAGTTGCCTTATTGGCTATCGATAACTTACTGGATTTTGAAAGTAGCGGATACAGCGAGCGTATTACACCACTCGCCTTCTCCGCAGTCCGATTTATGTGTTGGCCAAATAATAATTTTGAGTCTAAATGCACCCCAAGATACTTTACCGACGTTTTTACCGGCACGTGATTGTTATTGATGCTAATTGGTGCAAAGAATTTGACCTGTGCGTTCTTCCTATGGAAGACGATGGATTCGCATTTGTCCGCATTAATGCGGATCTTCCATTTATTGAAGTACGCACAGATCAAATCTGCGTGTATTTGCACTTTCTTAAGTGCAACAGGTGCACACCACGATTCGGCGTACACGGCCGTGTCGTCGGCAAAAAGTGCCAGGTTGGTATTTGGCATCTTGGGGATGTCATTAACATAGAAGTTAAAAAGAATTGGGGCCAGGACGCTTCCCTGAGGGACACCGGACTGGATTACCTTGCCATTAGATAACACGTCACCAACCGCTACTCGTAGTGTACGTGAGGTTAAGAAGGATTTTATCACGCACACCAGGTGTGGTGACATCCTTGAAATTAGCAGTTTGTAAATTAACCCGTCTAGCCATACTCGGTCGAAAGCACGTTCGATGTCAAGTAACAGCATTGCTGTTACCTTGTTCTCGTTAAATTTTAACGAGACATCGTTAACAATGCGAGCAATTTGCTGCGTGGTATTATGACCACGCCTGAAGCCAAATTGCTCATCGATGTAGGTTTTACGTGCGTGCACGCGTATCCTGTTTAACAGGACACGCTCATAAATTTTGGACAGGCCGCTTAGTAAACTAATCGGCCTGTAGCTAGACGGGTTGGTGTGGGGTTTGTTGGGTTTAATTATCGGAACCACCTTAGCGACTTTCCATGCATTTGGAAAATAATTGTTCAAAATGCACGCATTTATAATTTTAATTACGAGCACGATAGCCTTTCTCGATAAGTTTTTGATAACACGATTATGAATTTCGTCCAGTCCCGGGGCTTTGTTCCCCGGTAAAGAACGAATTATATCGGTTATTTCGCGTAGGGTACATAATTTGTAACCTTCATTATAATTCGGGCCTAAATTTTCCATAAACTCATTCACGCTCTCAGAAATCCGAGATTGATCCGGCGTAAGCGGATCGAGCGCGTGAACTTGTTCGTAACTACTTGCAAGCATTTCTGCTTGCTCAATTTTCGTAAATGCCAAATCATTGTTCGCGTTACGGAGCGCAGGCAACTCAGAGTACGGGCGTTTCAGCCGACGGGCTGTGTCCCATACTCCTGTCACGTCCGCTCTGTTTAATTTTTCAATTTTGCGTTCCCAGGTGCGGCTCCTGTGTTCATTAATTTCGATTCGAATCATACGCGTTTGGCTTGCCGCCTCGTGCTTGTAATTAATATCGCCGGTGCGTTGCCAAAGCCGTCTCGTCCGATTCCTTTCCCTTATTAGTTGTAAAATATAATTTGGAAGAGTGCTGTCTTTATTAACGTTGATTTTCCTGAGGGGAATGTGTTTTTTGGAAGCAGTGTTTAAAATATGTGTAAATTTATCGACCATGTTGTCAATGTCTTGTACGTTTTGTAGGTGGGGCAGGGAAACTTCTCGGTCGATCCTGGCACGGACGAGAACCGGTATGTTCAACGTGGTATGGCCGTTGCCTGATATTATTTTTGTGGATAATGGATGATGAGGTACATCGAGGGTCAAAATCTACATTGATATCATAATTCTTTTCCTGTACACACACCCATATCCACGAAAATTTACCAAAAGTTCAAAGTTCTTGCGACAAAGAATATATAGAACCTTGATACAGGACAGACTTGGACTTGCCACTATCGCGCAACTTGTAAGTAAATGGTGAATCTGCTTTCGAAATCGACTGTTTCAAAATGAAGGGCAACGGCACGCGGTGTTCCCAAGCGGTCACCCATCCAAGTACTGACCGCGCCCGACGTTGCTTGACTTCGGTGATCGGACGAGAACCGGTATGTTCAACGTGGTATGGCCGTTGCCTGACATTATTTGTGTGGATAATCGAGAGTTAGTATACTTCAACCCTCGATTATCCATACCCTGCTGCTACTAATACTACTACCACTACTACTACTACCACTACTACTACTACTACCACTACTACTACTACTACCACTACTACAACTACTACCATTACTAAGCGAACCAGTAAATTTCGTGGATTTACTTACTTACCTGTGACTATGTGGTGATGAACATCCTTCTTGGACACCTCGGGTGGCTTTGAAGGAGATGTTACGTCCGGAAAATCCGCAAGGATGGCTGCTTAGACGTCGTTTGTTCGGGCGAACGTGGATATGGTCGGAATTCTGGAGGTCGTGGAACCTGTGACTATGGACAGTGAGGTTATGCGCTTACCCTGCAAATCTACTACCAAGCCGTATTTTCGGAGGAGATCGGCTCCAATGATTGGTCGGGAGACATCCGCGATATTAGAGCAGCGGCGCGGGATAGCCGAAACATCTGCACCTGTGCCTATTAGGAAGCTGAGTTCCGGTCGCTTAGGGTTAGGCAGTTTCGCGTAAAGTCCCCGCCATTGACCGCCCGGAGTGCTGGCGGGGGACCTGGTTTTCCGATTTCGACATACTGCACGGCGATCGGCACTTTCGCGCGTTTTTACCAAATGTCCGATGGTAGTAGCACGTGTCCTGCTGACGGTCCTTGCTGCGGGCCGGAGTATGTTGCCGTCCCCTGCTGCGGTGACGGTTGCGACTGGCGAGCGGGCCGAGTTGAGAACGGTGGTTGTTTGCAACCTCGTTGACTTGTGGCTGGGGCACGTCGTACACACGGTCAGCCTGGAGTGCGAGGGTAGCGAGATCTTCCGTGTTATTGACGGCTAAGATTCCTCGGACGTTCTCTGGCATTTGTTCCAGGAATAAAGTTCTAAGGACTTGATTATTGCATTATCCTCCAGCGAGGTTACGCATTCGCTGCAGGCAACGCGACGACTTTTCATTTCCTAAATTGGTGTTAGTGAGCAGGCGGCGCAATCGCTTTTCAGCGGATTCACCGAAAGTTTCCAGAATTCGCGCTTTCAAGGCGCCATATTTGTTGTTTTCGGGGGGGCGCTTGAACAAGGTCACTTACTGCGTTCAGTACCTCGAAGTCCTGAAGGTTAGTCGTCGAAGAGAAAAACCTGCTTCCACAACTAAGAACCAGCTGACCGGCTCCTGCTTCCAGAATGGTGGAATCCTCATTTCGCTGACGGACAGGGCGGCGACGAACTCGTCGTTTTTCGGCTCTACGTTGCTGGCACTGGCACTGTCGTCCATTGTGAATGTTCTTGGGCGCGGAATGTATGCGTCCACTAAGTCGTCGGCACTCGCGACGTTCGAATGTGCTGGGTCGCCGTCGTTCTCGCACGACTCGCGAATACCTAGCGAGATTTTTCGTAGGTAATCCCACGTTGTAGAACTGTTCGAATTCTTTTACGCGACGCGGCACAAGAGAAAATTGAATCGAACCGGTGAATTCGATCGCGGGGCGCGTTTTTTTACGGAGCACGTTTTTTTCGCATCACGTCGGGCCGTCACCAACTTGTAGGGATGTGACGGTTATGTAAATAAATCACCCCGTACAAAAACTTAACACTTGATTGACTCCAATAAATAACAACTAACAACTTAACAATTTCAATTGTATATTTCGAATTTAACTTCGCGTCGGCCGACAGAAACATGTAACGAAGCAATAATGGCTGCCGTCAAGGAATGCCGCTACTCATTGTGGCGTGGCGTGACGAACTGCGCTGCGGTGACAAAACGACTGCTCGTGTCAGGGCGCGATCTTACCGGCGCATTGCGGTTGGTACGGCAGTGCTCTACAACTCACAGTCGGCACATATTTAGTTCGCTGATTGCAACACTATAGAAAACTGCCCAAAGGCACAGAAAACTGTAGTACATCGAACTAAATATGTGCCGACTGTGAGTCACTACTCATGCGCCATCTATTTCCCTTTACCCACAAAAATTTGGTAAATTTCGATTTACACTATGCTTCTAATACTACTACAACTACTTCTACCACAATTACTAACTAGGCGAATAATACATTCTCGATACAGCACTGACAAAATAATAATCTCTCTATAACGGCTTCCTAACTGGAACTGTTTCGTTAGGTACTTTCTTCCCAATTAAATAAACTTAAGAAATAATGGTTATGTACGTAACCTCCAACCCCGTACTACTATTATTTAATAAGGCAATATGAAAATTTACCTGTTAGAGTATGACGACTGGCTAGTTGTTGCAAGACATTAAACTGAGTGAGGTTCTACTTTGACAGCCGTGTTTTAGGATGCATTGGATACATGGCGTAACGGTTACCAAATTTTAATATCTGAAAATCAAAACATTTTTAATTGTTGTTAATAATATAATAGTTATTTATGTACCTAGTCACTAAAGTGATAGTTTATTATTATAAAGACACTTTACTGACGTGGTGCATACAAACTTTTATCGCCAACCGTAAACATTTATAATTTAAAAATATTAACATATCAAACTTGTCACATTTCCATATGTAAAACGTAAACATACATGTCAAATTTGTTTTGAAAAGTTTGCATAAATTACCTTCATCATCATCATCAAGTAGATTTCATCCGGTGCACTTGGTAAAATCTTCCTTTTTGTTTTCTTCCACTATCCAGTACTTTACTTTACATAATTTCCATTTTTCATTGTCAAATAATTTGGAGGTTACAATTTATATATCCTTTTGTTTAGCACAATAAACAGGGAAATTTATTGTAATCATCCTACCGTGTGTGTGTGTGTGTGTGTGTTAATGTGTATATTCACATTTTGTGTGCTATTACTTACTTGACTGCAATTCATTTCCAACCATTATAATCAACCTGAAATTGAAATACTAATTACAGTTTCTAATGTGTGTGTACCCACTAATAGGTAACCGATGTCCATGCATGCATTATACATCCCACGAACATCTGAACTATTGTAATTCATTCATTCATTTATTCTGAATGAAATGTTTGTGTGGTGTTACTTACTTTACTGCACTTAATTTTCAACTATTGTAATCAACCTGAAAGTGAAATATTAACTACAATTTCTAATGTGTGTGCACACATTTATAGGTTATGGGTAACCGGTGAAACTGAACCGATGTCCACACATACATTATACATCCTACGAACATCTTGTTTGTGTGGTGTTACTTACTTTACTGCACTTAATTTCCAACTATTGTAATCAATCTTGAAAGTGAAATACTAACTATAATTTCTAATGTGTGTGCACCCACTAATAGGTAATGGGTAACCGATAAAACTGAACCGATGTCCACACATACATTATATATCCTACGAACATCTGAACTATTGTAAGAGATATATGGACAGCTGAGCTGTCACCTCATTCACTTTCTTCATTTATTCTGTTCTAATTATTGCTCTGAATGAAATGTTTGTGTGGTGTTACTTACTTTACTGCACTTAATTTCCAACTATTGTAATCAACCTGAAAGTGAAATATTAACTACAATTTCTAATGTGTGTGCACACATTAATAGGTAATAGGTAACCGGTAAAACTGAACCGATGTCCACACATACATTATTCTTCATTTATTCTGTTCTAATTATTGCTCTGAATGAAATGTTTGTGTGGTGTTACTTACTTTACTGCACTTAATTTACAACTATTGTAATCAACCTGAAAGTGAAATATTAACTACAATTTCTAATGTGTGTGCACACATTAATAGGTAATAGGTAACCGGTAAAACTGAACCGATGTCCACACATACATTATTCTTCATTTATTCTGTTCTAATTATTGCTCTGAATGAAATGTTTGTGTGGTGTTACTTACTTTACTGCACTTAATTTACAACTATTGTAATCAACCTGAAAGTGAAATATTAACTACAATTTCTAATGTGTGTGCACACATTAATAGGTAATAGGTAACCGGTAAAACTGAACCGATGTCCACACATACATTATTCTTCATTTATTCTGTTCTAATTATTGCTCTGAATGAAATGTTTGTGTGGTGTTACTTACTTTACTGCACTTAATTTACAACTATTGTAATCAACCTGAAAGTGAAATATTAACTACAATTTCTAATGTGTGTGCACACATTTATAGGTTATGGGTAACCGGTGAAACTGAACCGATGTCCACACATACATTATACATCCTACGAACATCTTGTTTGTGTGGTGTTACTTACTTTACTGCACTTCATTTCCAACTATTGTAATCAACCTGAAAGTGAAATATTAACTACAATTTCTAATGTGTGTGCACACATTTATAGGTTATGGGTAACCGGTGAAACTGAACCGATGTCCACACATACATTATACATCCTACGAACATCTTGTTTGTGTGGTGTTACTTACTTTACTGCACTTCATTTCCAACTATTGTAATCAACCTGAAAGTGAAATATTAACTACAATTTCTAATGTGTGTGCACACATTAATAGGTAATAGGTAACCGGTAAAACTGAACCGATGTCCACACATACATTATTCTTCATTTATTCTGTTCTAATTATTGCTCTGAATGAAATGTTTGTGTGGTGTTACTTACTTTACTGCACTTAATTTACAACTATTGTAATCAACCTGAAAGTGAAATATTAACTACAATTTCTAATGTGTGTGCGCACATTAATAGGTAATAGGTAACCGGTAAAACTGAACCGATGTCCACACATACATTATTCTTCATTTATTCTGTTCTAATTATTGCTCTGAATGAAATGTTTGTGTGGTGTTACTTACTTTACTGCACTTAATTTACAACTATTGTAATCAACCTGAAAGTGAAATATTAACTACAATTTCTAATGTGTGTGCACACATTTATAGGTTATGGGTAACCGGTGAAACTGAACCGATGTCCACACATACATTATACATCCTACGAACATCTTGTTTGTGTGGTGTTACTTACTTTACTGCACTTAATTTCCAACTATTGTAATCAATCTTGAAAGTGAAATACTAACTATAATTTCTAATGTGTGTGCACCCACTAATAGGTAATGGGTAACCGATAAAACTGAACCGATGTCCACACATACATTATATATCCTACGAACATCTGAACTATTGTAAGAGATATATGGACAGCTGAGCTGTCACCTCATTCACTTTCTTCATTTATTCTGTTCTAATTATTGCTCTGAATGAAATGTTTGTGTGGTGTTACTTACTTTACTGCACTTAATTTCCAACTATTGTAATCAACCTGAAAGTGAAATATTAACTACAATTTCTAATGTGTGTGCACACATTAATAGGTAATAGGTAACCGGTAAAACTGAACCGATGTCCACACATACATTATTCTTCATTTATTCTGTTCTAATTATTGCTCTGAATGAAATGTTTGTGTGGTGTTACTTACTTTACTGCACTTAATTTACAACTATTGTAATCAACCTGAAAGTGAAATATTAACTACAATTTCTAATGTGTGTGCACACATTAATAGGTAATAGGTAACCGGTAAAACTGAACCGATGTCCACACATACATTATTCTTCATTTATTCTGTTCTAATTATTGCTCTGAATGAAATGTTTGTGTGGTGTTACTTACTTTACTGCACTTAATTTACAACTATTGTAATCAACCTGAAAGTGAAATATTAACTACAATTTCTAATGTGTGTGCACACATTAATAGGTAATAGGTAACCGGTAAAACTGAACCGATGTCCACACATACATTATTCTTCATTTATTCTGTTCTAATTATTGCTCTGAATGAAATGTTTGTGTGGTGTTACTTACTTTACTGCACTTAATTTACAACTATTGTAATCAACCTGAAAGTGAAATATTAACTACAATTTCTAATGTGTGTGCACACATTTATAGGTTATGGGTAACCGGTGAAACTGAACCGATGTCCACACATACATTATACATCCTACGAACATCTTGTTTGTGTGGTGTTACTTACTTTACTGCACTTCATTTCCAACTATTGTAATCAACCTGAAAGTGAAATATTAACTACAATTTCTAATGTGTGTGCACACATTTATAGGTTATGGGTAACCGGTGAAACTGAACCGATGTCCACACATACATTATACATCCTACGAACATCTTGTTTGTGTGGTGTTACTTACTTTACTGCACTTCATTTCCAACTATTGTAATCAACCTGAAAGTGAAATATTAACTACAATTTCTAATGTGTGTGCACACATTAATAGGTAATAGGTAACCGGTAAAACTGAACCGATGTCCACACATACATTATTCTTCATTTATTCTGTTCTAATTATTGCTCTGAATGAAATGTTTGTGTGGTGTTACTTACTTTACTGCACTTAATTTACAACTATTGTAATCAACCTGAAAGTGAAATATTAACTACAATTTCTAATGTGTGTGCGCACATTAATAGGTAATAGGTAACCGGTAAAACTGAACCGATGTCCACACATACATTATTCTTCATTTATTCTGTTCTAATTATTGCTCTGAATGAAATGTTTGTGTGGTGTTACTTACTTTACTGCACTTAATTTACAACTATTGTAATCAACCTGAAAGTGAAATATTAACTACAATTTCTAATGTGTGTGCACACATTAAAAGGTAATAGGTAACCGGTAAAACTGAACCGATGTCCACACATACATTATTCTTCATTTATTCTGTTCTAATTATTGCTCTGAATGAAATGTTTGTGTGGTGTTACTTACTTTTCTGCAATTAATTTACCATTACTGTAATCAACCTGAAAGTGAAATACTGTATTGTAATTTTAATCATTTTATATTATTTATGATTAGTCTTATGCTTAATTTACGTTTTGCATACCTGTTAGTGGATCATAATAACGGAGGGCCAAACAGCAACGGTACTGATCAATCGGTCACAACGATGAGAATTATACACAACAAAATAATTAATTGTTGCAAGTTAGGAAATGTATTTGACAACAAATATATTGGTTAGGTGAATTATTTGAGTTGGTAACATTGAGCGTCATCTTGACAGTCATAGATAGAAATTAACAATAGAAGTTGTATGATAAGATAATTAAGTATATTTATATAAAATTGATTTTAATTAGAAATTGATTTCTAAGGTAATTTGGGAAATTCCTAGTTGATAAAAGAACATCTGTGTACGTACTAAGTACCGTCACATAACTTATTATCATGTATTTGATGTGTTTGTGCATGTGTGTGTGTGTGTGTGTGTGTGTGTGTGTGTGTGTGTGTGGTTAGGTGAATTATTTGAGTTGGCTACATTGAACGTCACCATTGACAGTCAGTCATAGATAGAAAATTACAATAAAACTTATACACTAAAGTATTTCGCGGCCAAGGTGTACACAAAGCTTTTTGTGCAACTGTGGTTAGGTGAATTATTTGAGTTGGCTACATTGAACGTCACCATTGACAGTCAGTCATAGATAGAAAATTACAATAAAACTTATACACTAAAGTATTTCGCGGCCAAGGTGTACACAAAGCTTTTTGTGCAACTGGTACAATTAATAATAAAAAAATAACTATTGTTGTCAAAACTTTTTATGTGACTATTAGAAAACATATATTTTAACGAATAAATATTACTTCCATGACACCACGCTTTAAATTCGTCATATGCCTTTTCATATTGCCGTTTGGTTTTTTGTGGTATTAAATTTTCTGTTGCAGCATCCGCTATTAATTTGATTTCTGGTGGAGTACAACTAATAGTATAATTACTATCGATCGGAATCAGACATTTTCTTAAACTGAAAATGAAGTGACAGTAAATAATAAACTAGTGTTGGCATGGCGACGCGGACTTTTTGCGTACTTTGGCGACAGATTTATTTTTTAATATATATATATATATATATATATATATATATATATATATATATATATATATATATATATTCACATTTTGTGTGCTATTACTTACTTGACTGCAATTCATTTCCAACCATTATAATCAACCTGAAATTGAAATACTAATTACAGTTTCTAATGTGTGTGTACCCATTAATAGGTAACAGGTAACCGGTAAAACTGAACCGATGTCCACACATACATTATTCTTCATTTATTCTGTTCTAATTATTGCTCTGAATGAAATGTTTGTGTAGTGTTACTTACTTGACTGCAATTCATTTCCAACCATTATAATCAACCTGAAAGTGAAATACTAACTACAATTTCTAATGTTCAAATTTGCATAAATTACCTTCATCATCAAGTAGATTTCATCCGGTGCACTTAAAATACTTTATTGTACAGTTTAGCGGCAGGTAAAGTACTTTACCTTTACTTTGGTGTATGTAAGTATGCATGTATGTATGTAACGGGTGTCCAACAATTATTGCAGTCCCGGGTGGTGTTGGAATAAAAAATGTAGGTCAATTCTTTCATGTGCCAAATAAGTGAACTGACATGTTAATTGTCAAACATAACCTAAATGATCATTAGGACCGATATAATAAGATAATTATTTTACTGGTGTGTGCTACAAAGGTTAGTATATTTAAACTCTCTCTTTATAGTTATTCGTCCAATACATGTTTTCATTTTCACTACCAATCTTCACAAAATTGTTTTTATTAACTAAATGTACATTTCTGAATTGTTTGTATATAATTAAATTATATAAATACACTAATATGAGTATTAATAAATAAATAAAACCATATACAACATCTTTATTAACAAACAAATATACAAATAAACTAAATATAATACGTGTATGATACAATCAATGTTAGTGAGTTACTTTGTTTGTTTGTTAAATTTGTCTTCACTTTCCGTAATCTCTTGAAAGGTGGCATTATTTGTTTCCTTATATTCTATAATGGAATAACTATTTACAAGTGTTTCATCCTCTCCATTTCTGTAAAATATATTAGAAGTGTTACATTACAACTTATAAATTAGCAATTCAAATTTCAATTGTAGTGGGTGATTCCATATATTCGTTCAGTTTTTAAAGGCGAAATTAAACAAGTTTTTTTTCGTACAAAGGATGAACTTTATAATAAATGAAAGATGGTCTATTTATGTTGATAACCTCTTAGCATCTTTGGAATAATTTCATTATTCGATTCTCATAGAAGGTCTAGAATTAATGAACGGAAGTGGTAGTCGGATGGTGATCCTGCGAATGGGTGGGTAAGGCAAAACGTCACAAGTTGCACTCATTTTTGCTGAGTGAGTTCTGATATTACTTGAAACAGTCTCAGTGGACTCAGATGAAAAGAGCGGACTGTCCTCTCTTTAAGACATATTTGAATTGCCCAATTAAGAAAACAGAACCGCAGACATTCGGAACACATTTGCATTATTTACTAAAACTGAACGAATATATAGAACGACCCAATATTAATAATACACAATAAATGAAAACCATTCTACCATTTTCATTAAAAATAAATATCTATTGTACTTACTTTAAACATGATTAATCCTTATCCCTTATCACACCAAATAAGTTGGTAAACAAACTTTGCACGTGTTCTCTAACTGACAATCACGAAACATATTGACAATTCCGTCAGCTGTTCCGTGATGCCAACCTAAAACCAGTGATATTAAAATCTTACTAAAAATTACTCAATTAACGATTATTTCCCATAATCGCCGGAACTACCCGTAACATATTAAGATATGTTGTATTATTATTTTTGACCTGACCAGTTTGACTATACATTGTCACATTAAAAAAAAAAAAATTAGGAAATAAACATTTATTTCAATAATCGTAATTCCCGCCTGGCCCATTTAAATAGCATTTAGTTGGCGAATTACCCCAAGGATGGCGCTGACAGCAGTCACAGACCATAACACGCACGGTTATTGTACAGTTTAGCGGCAGGTAAAGTACTTAACCTTTACTTTGGTGTATGTAAGTATGCATGTATGTATGCATGTGTGTGTGTGTGTGTGTGTGTGTGTGTGTGTGTGTGTGTGTGTGTGTGTGTGTGTGTGTGTCGGCGTGCGTAATTGAATCTTCAGGTTAAATATAAAGGGGTTAGGTGAATTATTTGAGTTGGCAACATTGATTGTCATCTTGACAGATGCTTGATTTTTAGTTGAAGATAGAAAATAACAATCTAATTTAAACTCTCCCTTTATAGTTATTCGTCCAATACATGTTTTCATTTGCACTACCAATCAACTGGAGATAAATAGAAACATCATATAATTACTGTGGGCAAGGAACGCAACAATAACAATCTAAAGCACCATTTAAGCGAGGCGAAGGAAATGTTTATGTAAAAACATCATAAATAAAGGTCAGTAATATATTATATTCTTATTTAAGATAATTAGGACCGATATAATAAGATAATTATTTTACTGGTGTGTGCTAAAAAGGTTAGTAAATTTATACTCTCTCTTTATAGTTATTCGTCCAATACATGTTTTCATTTTCACTACCAATCAACTGGAGATAAACAGAAACATCATATAACTACTGTGGGCAAGCAACGCAACAATAACAATCTAAAGCACCATTTAAGCGAGGCGAAGGAAATGTTTATGTAAAAACATCATAAATAAAGGTCAGTTAGTTAGGTTAGTTTTCAGGTTAAATATAAAGGGGTTAGGTGAATTAT
Organism: Ontholestes murinus; assembly: GCA_963969525.1. Lineage (NCBI taxonomy): Eukaryota > Metazoa > Arthropoda > Insecta > Coleoptera > Staphylinidae > Ontholestes > Ontholestes murinus. Next base: position 34,092,588 of record OZ018393.1, on the reverse strand, counting down.
TTGAGTTGGCTACATTGATTGTCGTCTTGACAGATGCTTGATTTTTAGTTGAAGATAGAAAATAACAATCTAATTTAAACTCTCCCTTTATAGTTATTCGTCCAATACATGTTTTCATTTGCACTACCAATCAACTGGAGATAAATAGAAACATCATATAATTACTGTGGGCAAGGAACGCAACAATAACAATCTAAAGCACCATTTAAGCGAGGCGAAGGAAATGTTTATGTAAAAACATCATAAATAAAGGTCAGTAATATATTATATTCTTATTTAAGATAATTAGGACCGATATAATAAGATAATTATTTTACTGGTGTGTGCTAAAAAGGTTAGTAAATTTATACTCTCTCTTTATAGTTATTCTTCCAATACATGTTTTCATTTGCACTACCAATCAACTGGAGATAAATAGAAACATCATATTATTACTGTGGGCAAGGAATGCAACAATAACAATCTAAAGCACCATTTAAGCGAGGTGAAGGAAATGTTTATGTAAAAACATCATAAATAAAGGTCAGTTAGTTAGGTTAGTCTTCGGGTTAAATATAAAGGGGTTAGGTGAATTATTTGAGTTGGCAACATTGATTGTCATCTTAACAGTTGCTTGATTTTTTGTTGTAGATAGAAAATAACAATCTAATTTAAACTCTCTCTTTATAGTTATTCGTCCAATACATGTTTTCATTTTCACTACCAATCAACTGGAGATAAATAGAAACATCATATAATTACTGTGGGCAAGCAACGCAACAATAACAATCTAAAGCATCATTTGAGCGAGGCGAAGGAAATGTTTATGTAAAAACATCATAAATAAAGGTCAGTAATATATTATATTCTCATTTAAGATCATTAAGACCGATATAATAAGATAATTATTTTACTGGTGTGTGCTACAAAGGTTAGTAAATTTATATATCGATGTTCTCTTTATCCAGAGACGCAGACAGGACAACAAATGATTTTCGATTTTGGACTTTTACAAAGCCAAGCCCATGCATGGTTTTTCAGTTGGATGGAAGCTGTATCAATACTCATGGAGCACTGTAAGGTAGTTCTCTATTACATTTAAAATTAATTAAAAGACATGATGTTGGTTGATTTTCTAAGGTAACCTAAAAAATTCCTAGTTGAAAACAGAATGTCTATGTACATACTAAGCACCTTCACATCACGATCAGGTGTTTATTGTGTTCGTGCATGCGTGTGTTGTTACACAATTTTTAATACATTATGTTCTTAAGTTAAGATTATTAGGATCGATATAATAAGATAATTATTTTACTGGTGTGTGCTACAAAGGTTAGTAAATTTATATATCAATGTTCTCATTAGCCAGAGATGAAGGCAGGACAAGTAATGATTTCCGATTTTGGACTGCTACGAAGCGAAGCCCTCGCACGGTTTTTCTAAGCTGAAGCTGTATCGATACTCGTGTAGCACTGTGAGGTAATTTTCTATTATTCTGGACCGATCAAGTACGGTCACCATCACTAATAACCATGTATTTGTTGTGTTTGTGCATGCACATTGGTATTTTTAGGGTAATTGAATCTTCAGGTTAGAAATAGAGGTTAAGTGAATTATTTGAGTTGGCAACAATTAACAATGTTTATGTAAGTAAGTAGGAAACATCCTCAACAAAGATCAGTATTATATATTATCCATTTAGTTAAAATTGTTAGGATCAATATAATAAGATGATTATTTTAGTGGTGTGTGCTACAAAGGTTTGTAAATGTATATATATATATATCGATGTTCTCTTTATCCAGAGACGGTCATAGGACAACAAATGATTTTCGATTTTGGGCGAAGCCCTCGTATGGTTTTTCTATTGTAATCTGTATCGATACTAGTAATTTTCTAATATGCATATGTATTTGTTGTGTTCGTGCATGTTTATATGGTGATGACTGATCTTATAATGTCATGTTTGATTGGTTTCCTTCGGCTTTTGAGGTCTATTTCTACTGCACGTCACCTATTAGTGGAGTACATTAGACAACCCTAGTAGCAGGAAATTATATGCCGGTCTTTCAATAAAACTTTTACCGATTAATTATGTATTATTAATTGAGAACAGGTAGACATATAAGTAGTTGTATCATGTATGCATGAAGAATACTCCCTTTTAGCATCAACAGTGTCGCCAGTAAAGCAATCTAAAATGAAGTGATCATCACAGATGGTAGTTGTACTGTTCGGATAGCTATATCATATGAATTCATAGGGATACAGTTTACTTTTATGACGTAATATCACTAAATAAAGGCTGCCGGACCCTTGTGTGGTCGTAGTTGCTTCCGGAGAAATTCACCAGGCAAGTAATTCCGTAAATTATCCATCGAATCTTAGGCGACGTTGTTCGTGCAGAGGGATGTAGTGGAATGCAGTAGGCTCGATATTAAGACGGAATCGCCTCCGGACGGGCCCCGAAAGGTTCCATGGAATCCTACCCCTATGGCCGAAGTTGTTTACCTGTTGAAAAGTTCACGGGGAGTCTTTGAGCACCGTCGGAAAAGCCAACATCCTTCATTCTTTCTGTCCGATACTCGGAACTAGCAAAAGGAGGCCCATTTTTGGAGCACTCTCACGTCACTAGGTGTACACCGAATTGAGCGAAATACGTCTGGATCTCTTTATCGAACCTCTAAGAACACACCCTAGAAACGGAAAGCCGTTACTCGTCCAAAGGGGCTCCCTGTCGTCTCGAATTCCTAACAGGGCACCGGTGCCGTCGAAGTGAGGCCTTCAGTTCGAGCGCCCATTTCGAGGTCTCCCAGCGGGCCACTAGTGAAGCCGTTGGGTCATTCGAACTGACAGATGTTCTGCGTGTTCCCTTAATTCTATGGAGCCGCTAGAAGTACATCTACACTCCCACGATACCCCGCTGAAGCCGGCCAATCTGACACGATGCCTGTTTCGAAACGGTCGGGGACTAGATCGGCAAAAATTGTTTTTATTCATGCATCCGTTCGTCCTGTTTAGAACCACCTCCTACTTGAATGTCTGGTAACGTTGTAAGTGTGTTTTTTGGCGACTCGAGGTCAATGCTGATAAGAGTGTATCCGTACATTTCAGCAGACCACACCTCAGAAAACGAAAGTTCGTTAATCCCCCCCAATTCTCATTCGGTGGGAACCTAATTCCGATAAAAGACGAGATCAAATATCTCGGTATAATCTTCGACCAGCACCTGACCTGGTCAAAGACGATCGCTTACCAAATCCAAAAGGCCAAAGCTTCGTTGGCTAAGCTGTGGCCTCTCATCAACATGAGATCTACTCTGTCTGTCAAAAACAGACTTAGATTGTACACGATGATGATAAGACCACAGCTTACCTACGCCGCTCCGATTTGGGGCTACTGCAGCCCCTCTAAAATCGACATGCTCCAGCGTACGCAAAATTCAGCCATTAGACGCGTACTGAATGCCCCGGCATACATGCGGACTTCACAACTTAACCGCGACACTAAGACCCCGAGTGTCCTGGAGCACATCAAAGCGCTCGCTGTAAACTTTTACAGCAAATTAGATGAAAACCCGCCCCACGGAATCTCTTTCGCAAAGTACGATGTCACTGCAAATGACATACATCGAAGGCCTCGTATGATACTAATTGACTCCAATTAGCTCCCCAATTCCTTGAGCCACCGCAATCCGACCGGTGGTGCGGCTCCTTTCGAGGAGAGCGCCACATAGGACGACCGGATCCCCCACTTCATTGCGTTCCACCGCACGAGATCCGACTAGAAAAGACCTTTCGGTCCTGGACTAGTCACAACAACAGCGATCGCGGAGGAGAGGTTTTAGTCGGTAGGAGTCCGACACTACCCTATTACAAGGGTGTCCATGCAGGATTTCCTCTCCTCTCTTCAAAAAAAAAAAAAAAAAAAAAAAAAAAAAAAATAAGTGTGTTTTTGATTTACAGTCGAGTCTCAGACGCACACTGCACGCACGTACGTCCTAGACTCCGCACGACACGTTAGCGGTTGTATTTTTTGTTTATTTGTTTTGAATTACTCAATTCGTAAACGTTTATCACCAACAACGCTATAAAAAAAATGGCCGACGTAGCTACTCCAGTTCAGGCCGCTTCGCCGACCTCGGCATCAGCGACAGCCGTCAAGAAGGCTGCTTCTCCTAAGAAGGCGAAAAACCCCAGGACGAAACCTTCTCATCCACCTACCTCGGAGATGGTCTGCAACGCAATCAAGAGCCTGAAAGAGCGTGGCGGTTCTTCTCTGCAAGCCATCAAGAAGTACGTCACAGCAAATTACAAGGTTGACGCGGAAAAGATGTCACCATTCATTAAGAAGTATCTCAAGTCGGCTGTGACCTCGGGCACTCTCGTTCAGACGAAGGGCAAGGGGGCGTCTGGATCATTCAAGCTCGCTTCCGGTTCGTCGACGGGCGCTAAGGTCGTCAGTGGAGCAGAGGCCAAGGCCAAGACCGCCAAGAAGTCTACAACCACGAAGGCGGCAAAATCACCTAAGAGTGCAGCGAAAAGTGGTGGCCGAGGCGGAGCCAAGAAGGCCGACGCAGGAGAAAAGAAATCCTCGACCGGAAAGGCCAAAAAAGCCTCATCCGCCACCGCTACTGCCGAGAAGAAGGTAGCAAAATCGAAGGCGAAGTCGTCGTCTCCGTCGAAGGCCAAAAAGGCGACAAAGAGCGGTCCTACGAAAAAACCCAAAGCACCCAAGCCGAAGAGGGCGAAGGCCGCTCCGAAAACCGTCGCAAAGAAACCGTCTCCAAAAAAGAAGTAGTCGACGACAACCACTATTATTTTTTTAATGTGGGAACATGTGACAACGGTAGAACCTGGGGCAATGTCGCTCCCAAAAAATGGCCCTTTTAAGGGCCACAAAAAATTTAAATTCAAAGATTATTCATTGTCAAGCAAGCACACTATACATACATATGTGACAGACAGATAGATAGATAGATAGATAGATAGATAGGCATATGATAGATATATAGATAGGCATATGATAGATAGACCGATAGACAGACATACATACATATATACATTCATATATAAGAAAAAAAAAAAAAAAAAAACCAATTCATTAAATATATATACTAATATCAGTATGCTTCCTGAATTTTTTATAATGTACAAAATTCTTTAAATTATTGAGATTTTTGTGGTTCTGAAAAGAACCGGTCAATTTGATTTAAATCCAAACTTAACTACCCCACATCATCATCGTATGATAAACGGGCAAGTTAAAGGGTGGGAAATTAAGCACGCTCTCCGCGGATACGTCTGGCCAACTGGATGTCCTTTGGCATGATGGTAACGCGCTTGGCGTGAATGGCGCACAGATTGGTATCTTCGAAAAGACCGACTAAGTAAGCTTCGCTGGCTTCTTGCAAAGCCATCACTGCCGAACTCTGGAAACGAAGATCGGTCTTAAAATCCTGGGCTATTTCACGGACCAGACGCTGGAATGGAAGTTTGCGGATTAGAAGTTCGGTACTCTTCTGATAACGACGGATCTCGCGGAGAGCAACGGTGCCCGGCCTGTAACGATGGGGTTTCTTTACACCGCCGGTGGCTGGGGCACTCTTGCGTGCCGCTTTGGTGGCCAGCTGTTTGCGGGGAGCCTTTCCTCCGGTCGATTTACGAGCTGTCTGCTTGGTACGAGCCATTATTAATTTGGTTTATAACGATGTACACCGTGTTCGTGTTAATCGTGATTTAAAAAGGAACAATATTACAGGCCTGTATATATAAGTTTGTCTTTTACTTCCACAGCGGTAGACGGCAGCACTTTCATTCGGCAACATGGTGACCGCACATGTATATAAGTGAGGGGGGGTCCGTTTGGTTCAGTTTTACAGTTGCAGTTCAACAGAAAACAAACAAACAAACATGACTGGTCGTGGAAAAGGAGGAAAGGGTTTGGGAAAGGGAGGCGCCAAGCGTCATCGTAAAGTTTTACGTGATAACATCCAGGGTATCACCAAGCCGGCAATCAGGCGTTTGGCCCGTCGTGGAGGTGTAAAACGTATCTCCGGTCTGATTTACGAAGAGACCCGCGGTGTCTTGAAAGTGTTCCTTGAGAACGTTATTCGTGACGCCGTCACCTACACCGAACACGCAAAACGTAAGACGGTGACCGCAATGGATGTTGTCTACGCCTTGAAGAGACAGGGTCGCACCCTGTACGGTTTCGGCGGTTAAGATCAATTTCGGCACACATACACACACCCTGAAGATGTCGTGTTGCGAAACCAACAAATTAGTATCGGTTCTTTTCAGAACCACAATTACTTTAAAATTCAAAGATTAAAAACATTGTTCAATATTTTAATCCACAAAAAAATAATAATATCGATAATCGACAATTGCGGAACATGCAAATCGAATATTGGCGCAAATTTTTAAAAATAACCTAAAATTATAGAGAGATAAACATGCATTTATGTAGAGGGGATGTTATATTTAGGTTGGTAATCATGATGAAACTACCATTGATTAGTATGTTGTGTCACATATTTCAAATATCAATCGATTTATTTATTTCATTTATGATGTATGAATGTATGTATGTATGAATGAATGAATGAATGAATGAATGTATGGTGTAGGGGTGGTAGGTAAGTACAATGTATTTATCTTTAAATTATTTTAAAATTTGTGGCCCTGAGAAGGGCCGTTTTAAAACTGCTGCTGTTGCTGTTGAGATGGAATGAGAAACCTTCTTAGGGCTTCTTTTCCGTCTTCTTGGGAAGGAGTACGGCCTGGATGTTGGGCAGCACACCTCCCTGGGCGATCGTAACGCCAGAAAGTAGTTTATTCAACTCTTCGTCGTTACGGATGGCCAGTTGTAAATGACGGGGAATAATACGAGTTTTCTTGTTATCCCTGGCGGCGTTTCCTGCCAACTCCAACACTTCGGCGGCTAAGTATTCCATGACGGCTGCCAAGTAAACTGGAGCGCCGGCACCGACGCGCTCGGCATAATTTCCCTTCCTCAACAATCTGTGGATACGACCAACAGGGAATTGAAGTCCAGCACGGTTAGAACGAGACTTCGCCTTTCCCTTAACTTTACCGCCCTTGCCACGTCCAGACATATTGATATTCGTTTAAGAGATACAAACAAATAGAGATAGATACAGCGATCGTCAGCGTTACCGACTGAATAAACCTATTTGGGTTGAACTTGGGTTATATAGCCACCTGAGGGAGAATACACAGAGATGGCGCACCAACGTGCGCGTTGATACAGTCCGGTTTCGAGAAGGCGGGGCGATATAAGGATTGTGAGTGCTGTGAAATACACTCGTTTTGCTGTCGCGCCGTACAGATCAGCACGATCACGTAACTAGACAAGATGCCACCAAAAACCAGCGGTAAAGCTGCCAAAAAGGCTGGAAAGGCCCAAAAGAACATCTCCAAGGGTGATAAAAAGAAGAAGCGCAGGAGGAAGGAGAGCTACGCAATCTACATCTACAAAGTACTGAAACAAGTACATCCCGATACCGGTATCTCCAGTAAGGCCATGAGTATCATGAACAGTTTCGTCAATGATATTTTTGAACGTATCGCTGCCGAAGCTTCCAGGCTCGCGCACTACAATAAGAGATCCACCATCACCAGTAGGGAAATCCAAACTGCAGTGCGTCTCTTACTGCCCGGTGAATTAGCGAAACACGCCGTTAGTGAAGGTACAAAGGCCGTCACCAAATACACCAGTTCCAAGTAAATTTTTTACATGGAAAACAATTAATTAAAAACCGGTTCTTTTCAGAACCACGAATTGTCATATAATTCGAAGATATATGAGACATTAACATACCTTAACAGTAGTGGGAGGGATATAATAGGAATCACATGCTGGATAATTCTCCACCCTATGGCAACTCCATAGAGGGAAATAATTATCCAAACTGTGTTGGTGTTTTCTTGGTTCTCGTCCTCGACTTTCGAAGTCGACCGTTCCAAAAAGAGGGGCAACGGCACGCGGTGTTCCCAAGCGGTCACCCATCCAAGTACTGACCGCGCCCGACGTTGCTTGACTTCGGTGATCGGACGAGAACCAATTAAAGAACCAATTAAAGAACCAATTAAAATTTATTATAAAGAATTAACGATTGAACACACATTAATAACGATATTAATATTTACAATTAATAAATTATATAACTAATTACCTGCTAATTTAGCTTACATTAGTAATGTTAGTCGGATGCACAAACAAATTAATTGAAAATGCGGGATCGGCTTCGGTTATGGCTTGCAGAGCTTCAGTTGCGGTGATGGTTAATTTGGAAATTTTGCCGGGAAATGTTAAAAGAGAAAAACCCAGTTCAGGTGCGGTAGTATTGCGCCGTTACTCCACCGATGATCGCCAGCGATCATCAACAGAGTAAGGCGCTAAAAACGCTGTACCCGTCTCTCCCCAGCCAGTAGAGAGAGAGAGGTACAGTTTTGGTGCAAACATGGTTGCCTACCAAATTTTGAATTTTGATTTAGAAGTTAACAAAATGTATTACAAAAGATGTGAGTTGCAGAAATAATCAATTTAGAATTTAGGAAAAATTCACACAGCGCTCCCCCAATCAAAAACCCCGCAGACGGAGTCACTGATTGAAAAAGCGCGTGTGCGAATGTGGTAAACGATGTTTGATTCTGAAAGGCAAAAGGCCCCTCCGCGCTCTTTTAATTGTGGCCATAAGTGGGTTATTACCCAGCTGTTTGAAATAGAACTTTTCAGTTCTTGATGCACAGTACTCCTCAAGCATTGGTACATCCGCTTCTGCGTGAAGGTCATTGATACGTTCGTATCGACCTTTTCCCAATACAAGTCTTAAACATTTGTTCTGTACTATTTGTAAATTTTGCTGTCGTGTGCGCGATGCACAGTTCCAGACGGGAACTGCATAAACCATCACCGGCCGAATGACGGTTTTATAAAGAGTTGCCTTATTGGCTATCGATAACTTACTGGATTTTGAAAGTAGCGGATACAGCGAGCGTATTACACCGCTCGCCTTCTCCGCTGTCCGATTTATGTGTTGGCCAAATAATAATTTTGAGTCTAAATGCACCCCAAGATATTTTACCGACGTTTTTACCGGCACGTGGTAGTTGTTGACGGTGATCGGCGCAAAGAATTTGACCTGTGCGTTCTTCCTATGGAAGACGATGGATTCGCATTTGTCCGCGTTTATGCGGATCTTCCATTTATTGAAATACGCACAGATCAAATCTGCGTGTATTTGCACTTTCTTAAGTGCAACAGGTGCACACCACGATTCGGCGTACACGGCCGTGTCGTCGGCAAAAAGTGCCAGGTTGGTATTTGGCATCTTGGGGATGTCATTAACATAAAAGTTAAAAAGAATTGGGGCCAGGACGCTTCCCTGAGGGACACCGGACTGGATTACCTTGCCATTGGATAACACGTCACCAACCGCTACTCGTAGTGTACGTGAGGTTAAGAAGGATTTTATCACGCACACCAGGTGCGGTGACATCCTTGAAATTAGCAGTTTGTATATTAGCCCGTCTAGCCATACCCGGTCGAAAGCACGTTCGATGTCAAGTAGCAGCATTGCTGTTACTTTGTTCTCATTAAATTTTAATGAGACATCGTTAACAATACGAGCAATTTGCTGCGTGGTGTTATGACCACGCCTGAAGCCAAATTGCTCGTCGATATAGGTTTTACGTGCGTGCACGCGTATCCTGTTCAACAGGACACGCTCATAAATTTTGGACAGGCCGCTTAGTAAACTAATCGGCCTGTAGCTAGACGGACTTGTGTGTGGTTTGTTAATTTTGAGTATCGGAACGACCTTGGCAATTTTCCATGCATCTGGAAAATAATTGTTAAGAATGCACGCGTTTATGATTTTAATTACGAGCACGATAGCCTTTCTCGATAAATTTTTGATAACACGATTATGAATTTCGTCCAGTCCCGGGGCTTTGTTCCCCGGTAATGAACGAATTATATCGGTTATTTCGCGCAGTGTACATAATTTGTAACCTTCATTATAGTTCGGGCCTAAATTGTTCATAAACTCATTCACGCGCTCAGAAATCCGAGATTGATCCGGCGTAAGCGGATCGAGCGCGTGAACTTGTTCGTAATTACTTGCAAGCATTTCTGCTTGCTCAATTTTCGTTATTGCCAAATCATTGTTCGCGTTACGGAGCGCAGGCAACTCAGAGTGCGGGCGTTTCAGCCGACGGGCTGTCTCCCACACTCCTGTCGCGTCCGCTCTGTTTAACTTCTCAATTTTACGATCCCAGGTGCGGCTCCTGTGTTCGTGAATTTTGGTTCGAATTATACGCGTTTGGCTTGCCGCCTCGTGCTTGTAATTAATATCACGCGTTCTTTGCCAAAGCCGTCTAATCCGATTTCTTTCCCGAATTAAATTAATTATGTCGTTGGGAAGAGTGTTGTCGTTGTTTGTGTCTATGTTTCTCTGTCGGATGTGTTTCTTAGATGCTTTGTTAATGATGTGAGTGAATTTATCGACCATGTTGTCAATGTCCTCTACGTTCTGCAAGTGAGGCAGGGAAACTTCTCGGTCGATCCTGGCACGGAATCCGTTCCAGTCAGCGCTCGAGAAGTCCCACACTTTGCGAATAACGCTCGGCTCTTTGTCAGAGCCGATGGTGAAGAGTATGGGATTGTGGTCCGATGGTAGCTCGGAAACCACCATAATGTCCGACATTTCGCCGACATTCTTATTGACAACAAGGTCGATGCATGTAGGTGTGGTGCCGTTTTGTGGAAAGTGTGTTGGTGCAAGTGGAAAGAATAGGTTTGTGTTGGGACGCGTGTGCGAAGTTGTGTATTTCAGTAGCGTGGTGCCGTTTGCGTTATTAATGTGGCAATTCCAGTACCTATGACGGGCATTGTAATCGCCGGCCATTACCACGCGATGTCCTAGGCCCGTCAAATAATTTAGATCCGCGAATGATAAAATGTTACGGGGCGAATTGTAAATGGAAATTATTACCGTACCGTCATTTAACCGTACGCACACATTTTCAATCGAAATATCGCGACTTTGAATTTGGATATGTGGAATATTTAAACTTACTAGGAGTGCGACGCCACCCATATGGGCAGTTTTGTCTCTTCGATAACATCTGTATCCGCGAATGCTGAGCCGGTCCCGTTCGGTCAGTTTTGTTTCGCAAATACAAATGACGTCGATTTTGCTCCTAGCAAGGAACTCAATCAGTTCGCCAATTTTGTCTAAAATGCCATTTGCGTTCCAAGAACAGATGTTTAAGGTGAATGTGATGGGCCAGCGTTTAAGTACTTACTGAGGAAGTACTGCATCACTATTGAGTCGCGTTGCGCTGGAGGGGACATTTTCAATTGGGTGATTAATCTCTGCAACTCACCAAAGATATCCGTTAGATTTACCAATTGATTGAGCTCTGCATATAGCCCGCCGATGCCATCGAAGGCCGATACCCCATTGCTGTTGTTGTGTCCATGGCTAAAATTGAAATTTTGATTAAAATTATTATTTGAGTTGGACGGGAGTGTGAACGCCCCGCCCTTATTTGCATTATTGTTCGATTGGCTCATATTCTGCCTCGGATTTAGGGGCGGGAAATCAGCACTATTCATTTTCCACCTATTATGCTGCGGCGCCGGAGCGTCCACGTATCTTCTTGGGCGTCGTTGCTCTTGGGTTTTCGCCGTTCTTTTAGCGATGCTCACGTACACCGGACAATCAATGGAACATGCAGGGTGCGCGCCTTTGCAGTTAGCACATGTGGCTGGCGTCTCTCTTGATTTCGTGCAGAGCCACGAATTATGCCCGGCACTGCACTTAACGCAACGCGCAAGCGCGAAGCAATTTCTCTGCGAATGTCCCCAACGCTGGCAGTTCTTGCATTGCATTACAGACCTCTTGTTCCTGTAGCGCACCCAGGTTACACGGGTGTACAGAATGTATTTGTGTTTTAGGTTTAGGCTCTTGACCGTGTGCTCATTGCTCACCACAATCATGTAAGCTGGAGGATCGGTCTTCTTCATAAGAGCCACCCTGTCGATTTTGATTCCCTGGTCCTCCAGGGCAAACTGAATGTCTTCTTCGGTAATGGTAGGGTCGTGTAACCCGTGGAGGACAAATGGCCTCGTCCTTAGCTCCTTAGGAGTAAACGTAAAATGCGAGACACCTGCATTTTTGAGCTCACTATTTAGCTTAATACGGTCCTCCTCTGTGGCCGGGTTATAATGGACCTGGCCCTTCCCGTACCTCATCGTTGTTTTAATGCCACCATTCTGGTTCAGCATTTTGAGTAACGAGCCCGCACTCGATGGATCAATTAATGCCACCACTTCTGGTGGCTTGCTGGCTTTCTTTACGGGTTCAGTTTTTTGATTATTGTGATTTGACACGGTAGGCCTATTCACCGTATCGGTAGATATTATTCTCACCTTCGGGCTGCAACTAGCTCCGTCTGCTTGTGCTAGGGCACTGAACCTATTAGAGGTCGGGATGCTAATTACGGATTGGCCGTCTTCATTGTCACTATTAACGGCGAGTTCCATCTCCTCCGTCACTTGCGTCGAGTTCTTCCTTTTAATTAATTGTGAATTTTGTTCTTTCACTGCTCTTAATTCCTCCATGGTCTGCTGGAGTAATGCAGTAACATCCTTCAATTTCTGTGAATCGTCCATTCTTTCCGGTTTGTTCGCAGCCAGGCGCTCCTTCGCCTTGAAGCTGTCTCTCAAATCTTTCGCCAGGGGGCAGGCGGGTGCCCGCATGCACTGCAACGTTGCACGTCGCTCCCTTGGTTTGTTTTCTTCCCTCTTGCTTACTATTAAACTGTTCTCTCTCGCACTCACTGGACTCGCGCACACACGGAGCGCACGCAAACACGTCCGTACTGTTCGGCTGCTCGAACCGAACTCCCGGACGAGAACCGGTATGTTCAACGTGGTATGGCCGTTGCCTGATATTATTTTTGTGGATAATGGATGATGAGGTACATCGAGGGTCAAAATCTACATTGATATCATAATTCTTTTCCTGTACACACACCCATATCCACGAAAATTTACCAAAAGTTCAAAGTTCTTGCGACAAAGAATATATAGAACCTTGATACAGGACAGACTTGGACTTGCCACTATCGCGCAACTTGTAAGTAAATGGTGAATCTGCTTTCGAAATCGACTGTTTCAAAATGAAGGGCAACGGCACGCGGTGTTCCCAAGCGGTCACCCATCCAAGTACTGACCGCGCCCGACGTTGCTTGACTTCGGTGATCGGACGAGAACCACAAATTAAACCACAAATTAAACCACAAATTAATTTATTATCTCAGATAACAATAAAACATATTTACAAAAACAGAAAATACATACAGAAAAATAATTAAACTAGTTGCCTACTTAAATATAAAAAAGCTTAAACTAGTGATGTTTATTAGATTACAAAATATACAGAAGTATAATAATGCGAACTCGTCTGCGGTTATGGCAAATGCTTCGAATGCGGTTGGTTGATCAGTTGCTTTATTACAGGGAAAGGAATGAGGTAAAAACCCTGTTCGGATGCGGTTAAGGAAAATGACGTGCTGCCAGCGTGATCGGCCGCCGCAAGCGGCGACCGGTCAGGCCGGGAGCATTAAAAGTTCGCCTCTCTCTCTCCACCGAGCAGAGAGAGAGGGGCGTACCTTGTGTGTCGATGGGAGTGTGCTGTGCCGCACTTTATGCACCCGTCGGCGTCATAACTGACGCCGGCGGGCCCATTGCACCGTTCTTTTTCAACCGGTAATCCCGCGGACGGGATTAACGGTTAAAAAAGTCCGTGTGCGAGTGCGGTAGCCGATGCTTGAGGCGGAAGGGAAGAGAGTCCCGCCGCGCCGCCTTGATATTTTCCATCTTGGTGTTGGAGCCGAGTTGTCGGTTGTAAAAGTTGTTCGTTAATTTTGAGCAATACTCCTCTAGCAGTGGTACGGCCGTCTCATCGTGCAGGTACGCTATACGTTCATACCTGCCCTTGCCCAGAGCGAGCCTCAAACATTTATTCTGGATAATCTGTAAGTTGTGGCGATGTGTGCGTGATGCACAGTTCCAGACGGGAACTGCATAAGTCATCACCGGTCGTATGACGGTTGTGTATAGTTTTGCCTTATTGGCTGAATTTAATTTTGAATTTTTCGCTAGCAGCGGATATAGCGAGCGAATGGCGCCGCTCGCCTTCTCCGCTGTGCGATTGATGTGGTTTTTGAAAAGCAATTTTGAATCGAGATGGACACCTAGGTATTTAACCGTCGTTTTGACCGGCACGCGTTCACTCTTGATTCGCAACGGGGCAAATATTTTAATCTGTGAATTCTTCTTGTGGAATACAATGGCTTCCGACTTGTCGGCATTTAAATGAATCTTCCATTTGTCGAAGAATTCACAGATTAAATTCGCATGAATTTGTACTTTTTTCATTGCCACCGGTGCGCACCAAGAGTCGGCGTACACGGCTGTATCGTCGGCAAATAGCGCTAAGTTGGATTTAGGCATTGTAGGTATGTCGTTTATGAATAAATTGAATAATATGGGAGCGAGCACGCTGCCCTGGGGCACACCAGATTGGATTGCCTTGGCTGTGGATAATGTTTGTCCGACAGCTACTCGTAATGTCCTGTTGTGTGTAAAAGATTTTATCATGCACACGAGGTATGGAGGCATGCGTGTATTTATTAATTTGTAAAGGAGTCCGTCTAGCCATACTCTATCGAACGCTCTTTCTACGTCCAGCAAGAGCATCGCGGTGACCTTGTTTTCGTTGAATTTGATTGAAATATCGTTTGTTATGCGAGCTACTTGCTGTACAGTGCTGTGCCCTGGCCGAAAACCGAATTGCTCGGGGATAATTAATTTACAAGTGTGTTTTTGAATTCGAATGAGCATGACGCGTTCTAGTATTTTGGCCAGGGTACTAAGTAGGCTGATAGGCCTATAGCTAGCCGGATTAGATGGAGGTTTGCCGTGTTTTAAAAGTGGGACGACTTTGGCGACTTTCCATGCATCCGGAAAGTGATTATTCAGGATGCATGCATTGATAATTTTAATTAGTAGCACGATCGCCTTTTTCGACAGGTTTTTCAAAGCGCGGTTATTAATTTCGTCCAATCCCGGCGTTTTATTGCTCGGTATTGAACGAATAATTTGAGTTAGCTCATTAATGGAGCACAATTTGTAGCCTTCCGTGCTACGCGGGCCTAAATTGTTTATGTATTCGTTCACGCTCTCGGAAATGCGAGTTTGCTCCGGTGTTAATGGATCAAGTGCGTGAACGCGTTCATAATTTTCAGCAAGCATTTCAGCTTGTTCGGTTTTAGTTAAAGCGTAATTATTCGCGGTACAGAGCGCAGGTAACTGAGAATACGGGCGTTTAAGACGGCGAGCCGTCTCCCATATTCCTGTCGCGTCCGCCCTGTTTAGTTTTTCTATCTTTCGGTCCCAGGTGCGGCTCCGGTGTTCATTAATTGCAATTCTAATCGCGCGCGTTTGGCGTGCCGCTTCGTGCTTGTAATTAAAATCACCTGTTCGTTGCCATTGTCGCCTCATCCGATTTCTTTCACGGATTTGGATTTTAATAGCATGCGGGATAGTGGAGTCGTTCATGCTTACGACTTTTTGCTGTATGTGTTTTTTGCATGCAGTGTTTACCGCCCGGGTGAATTTATTTATTGAATTTTCAATGTCACCAATATGTTCGATGTGAGTCAGTGTGATTTCTCGATCGAGTGTGGAGCGAAAACCGTTCCAGTCTGCGGTCGAGAAATCCCATACTCTGTGTGTTTTAATCGGTTCCTTTTCCGAGCCGATCGTGAACACAATCGGATTGTGATCAGACGATAGCTCGGAAAGTACCGATATATCGGACATATCCGCGACATTTTTATTAATGACAAAATCAATACATGTTGGTGTAGTACCGTTAGGAGGGAAATGCGTCGGTTCGAGTGGGAAAAATAAATGTGTGTTCGGCCGCGTGTGAGACATTACATATTTGAGTAGCTTAGTGCCGTTAGCATTATTAATGTGGCAATTCCAGTATTTATGCCTGGCGTTATAGTCGCCAGCCATTACTGTACGGTGCCCCAGGTTTGTTAGATAATTTAATTCACGGAAGCTAATTTGATTTCTAGGAGAATTGTAGTTAGCCATTATTACTGTACCGTCTTTCAACCGTATGCACACATTTTCGATTGAGGTAACGCGAGTTGTTACCTCAATGTGAGGAATTGTGATTCTCACTAGGAGTGCGACGCCGCCCGTATGTGCGGTATTGTCTCGTCGGTAGCATCTGTATCCGCGAATGCTGAGCCGGTCTTGTGCGGTCAGTTTGGTTTCGCAGATACACATGATATCGATTTTCCTCTCAGTGAGAAACTCAATTAACTCACCCTTTTTACTTGCCAGACCATTGGAGTTCCAAGAACAAATATAAATGAGGCCCATTACGGGTTGACGGCGAGGTACTTACCGAGGTAGTATTGCGTCATGAAGTCATGTCGTAGGGCGGGCGGCGTGGCTCTCAGTTGGGAGATGATGCTCTGCAACTCAAGGTTTACGGCATTAAGATCGACTAATGAATTTAGTTCAGCATATAAATTTTGCGTGGCGCCGAAAGACGAGCCCGCATTATTGTTTGTGTTGGTATTGTTGTTATTTACATGTACATTATTGCTACCATTATTATTACAATTAGGATTAGGGTTATTATTATTATGTATACTATTTACATTAACATTATTATTAGGTACATTGGTGTGCGGCGCGCCATTGCCGGCCTGTGATTGCCCGGCACGCCATTGGCCGCGTTGTGGAAGTGGCGGAAAGTCATGCTCTCCTTGTTGCCAGGCGTTCCGCAATGGCGGAGCGGCTGGCTGATATTTCTGTTTTGGTGGCTGTTTCGCGTGCATTTTACGAAATAATTCCAGCTCATACTGATAAGCCGGACAGTCCACCGAGCAGGCAGGGTGAGGCCCTTTGCAATTAGCGCAAGTGGCAGGTGTGTCGCGTGGCTTGGTGCACTGCCACGTGTTATGTCCGGCGCTACATTTTACGCACCGAGGCAACGCGTGACAATTACGTTGTGCGTGGCCCCACCGTTGACAATTTCGGCATTGTCTTATTTCGCGCTTGCTGCGATAGCGTACCCACGTTATTTTGGTATGAAATAGGTAGCGGTTACTTACGTTAAGGCTCTTAACGGTATGCTCCTTGGTGGTGGTAACGAGGAAGGCCGGCGGCGACGTCTTTTTCATCACCTGGACCTGCTCTATTCTCATCCCTTCGTCCTCGAGGGCGAGTTTTATGTCTTCCACTGTGATGTTTGGGTTATGAAGTCCATGGAGAACGAACGGCCGCGTCCTCTCCTCCGGGGGGGTGAACGAGTAGTAGGAGATGTTCATTTGGGCTAGCTCGTACGTCAATCTCGTCCGGTCTTCCGTTGTCGCTGGGTGGTAGTGAACCTTATCGCGTCCATACCGCATGGTTGTTTTGATTTGTGCCTCGTTGTTTAGCTTAACAACGAGGTCACCTGCACACGCTGCATCTAGGAATGCCACGACTTCTGGTGGCTTGGCTTCTTTTTTCTGTTTTTTATTTTCGCTGGAGTCGTTATTTTTTGTTGTTGTTTGTTTATTTCCTTGTGCGTTATTTTTGTTGTTGTTATTTGTGTTTTGTTTAATTTGTTCTTTTTGTGTTTGTTTTTTATTTATGTATTGGGACGCCGGCTCGTCTACGTTGTCCGTAGAGACGTAGCACGCCTTTTTCGGGGGGGAAGCTTGTCTGAGTTCCGGATTCGCGAGCACCGCGAACCGGTTTTGCGTGGAGACGGTGGGCTGCGCCTCATTGATTGGTGTGGGGTCAGCCGTGTCCATGCTGTCCTCGTCGGTTGATATAATTTCCTCTTCTGCTGGCTCGTCATTAGGAATTTTTCTTTTCGCGGACGCGATTACTAGCGCCCGTAATTTTGCTATTTCGGCGATGAAATCTTCACGCTCGGCGCGAAGCCGAGCGATTTCCGCCTCACTCATTTTATTTAAATTAATTCGCGTCTTAGCTTTAAACGTCGAATTCTTTATCTCGCACGCCTCATTAAGGCGCGCGACGGGCTGGCGCCCGCTTATCTCCCGGCGTGCACAACGCCGGCGGTCGGGATCTGTTTTCTCGCTCGCACTCGTGGAAGAAATCTTCGTTGCCGTTTTAACGGCCACACGCACACGTCGGCCTGGCACGGCTGTGCGGGCGTCTGGATAATTTCACGATTATTTACACTTTTTTCGCTGCTATCGCACGGGAATTCGCTTACGTGTGTTCAGCTCGAATGCTCGAACTGAACTGGACGAGAACCGGTATGTTCAACGTGGTATGGCCGTTGCCTGACATTATTTGTGTGGATAATCGAGAGTTAGTATACTTCAACCCTCGATTATCCATACCCTGCTGCTACTAATACTACTACCACTACTACTACTACCACTACTACTACTACTACCACTACTACTACTACTACCACTACTACAACTACTACCATTACTAAGCGAACCAGTAAATTTCGTGGATTTACTTACTTACCTGTGACTATGTGGTGATGAACATCCTTCTTGGACACCTCGGGTGGCTTTGAAGGAGATGTTACGTCCGGAAAATCCGCAAGGATGGCTGCTTAGACGTCGTTTGTTCGGGCGAACGTGGATATGGTCGGAATTCTGGAGGTCGTGGAACCTGTGACTATGGACAGTGAGGTTATGCGCTTACCCTGCAAATCTACTACCAAGCCGTATTTTCGGAGGAGATCGGCTCCAATGATTGGTCGGGAGACATCCGCGATATTAGAGCAGCGGCGCGGGATAGCCGAAACATCTGCACCTGTGCCTATTAGGAAGCTGAGTTCCGGTCGCTTAGGGTTAGGCAGTTTCGCGTAAAGTCCCCGCCATTGACCGCCCGGAGTGCTGGCGGGGGACCTGGTTTTCCGATTTCGACATACTGCACGGCGATCGGCACTTTCGCGCGTTTTTACCAAATGTCCGATGGTAGTAGCACGTGTCCTGCTGACGGTCCTTGCTGCGGGCCGGAGTATGTTGCCGTCCCCTGCTGCGGTGACGGTTGCGACTGGCGAGCGGGCCGAGTTGAGAACGGTGGTTGTTTGCAACCTCGTTGACTTGTGGCTGGGGCACGTCGTACACACGGTCAGCCTGGAGTGCGAGGGTAGCGAGATCTTCCGTGTTATTGACGGCTAAGATTCCTCGGACGTTCTCTGGCATTTGTTCCAGGAATAAAGTTCTAAGGACTTGATTATTGCATTATCCTCCAGCGAGGTTACGCATTCGCTGCAGGCAACGCGACGACTTTTCATTTCCTAAATTGGTGTTAGTGAGCAGGCGGCGCAATCGCTTTTCAGCGGATTCACCGAAAGTTTCCAGAATTCGCGCTTTCAAGGCGCCATATTTGTTGTTTTCGGGGGGGCGCTTGAACAAGGTCACTTACTGCGTTCAGTACCTCGAAGTCCTGAAGGTTAGTCGTCGAAGAGAAAAACCTGCTTCCACAACTAAGAACCAGCTGACCGGCTCCTGCTTCCAGAATGGTGGAATCCTCATTTCGCTGACGGACAGGGCGGCGACGAACTCGTCGTTTTTCGGCTCTACGTTGCTGGCACTGGCACTGTCGTCCATTGTGAATGTTCTTGGGCGCGGAATGTATGCGTCCACTAAGTCGTCGGCACTCGCGACGTTCGAATGTGCTGGGTCGCCGTCGTTCTCGCACGACTCGCGAATACCTAGCGAGATTTTTCGTAGGTAATCCCACGTTGTAGAACTGTTCGAATTCTTTTACGCGACGCGGCACAAGAGAAAATTGAATCGAACCGGTGAATTCGATCGCGGGGCGCGTTTTTTTACGGAGCACGTTTTTTTCGCATCACGTCGGGCCGTCACCAACTTGTAGGGATGTGACGGTTATGTAAATAAATCACCCCGTACAAAAACTTAACACTTGATTGACTCCAATAAATAACAACTAACAACTTAACAATTTCAATTGTATATTTCGAATTTAACTTCGCGTCGGCCGACAGAAACATGTAACGAAGCAATAATGGCTGCCGTCAAGGAATGCCGCTACTCATTGTGGCGTGGCGTGACGAACTGCGCTGCGGTGACAAAACGACTGCTCGTGTCAGGGCGCGATCTTACCGGCGCATTGCGGTTGGTACGGCAGTGCTCTACAACTCACAGTCGGCACATATTTAGTTCGCTGATTGCAACACTATAGAAAACTGCCCAAAGGCACAGAAAACTGTAGTACATCGAACT